>JAJIBD010015738.1:0-10000 GCA_021461705.1 Cryptotis parvus | reverse complement strand
CACAGTGTATTATTAAACTTTTTCTTTTTTTTTGCTTTTTTGGGTCATACCCGGCGATGCTCAGGGGTTGCTCCTGGCTCTGCACTCAGGAATTACTCCTGGCGGTGCTCGGGGACCATATGGGATGCCGGGATCGAACCCAGGCCGGGCACAGGCCGGCCGCAAAGGCAAACGCCCTACCCGCTGGGCTATCGCTCCGGCCCCTAAACTTTTTTCTTTGCTATTTGTTTTCTCTGCAAATTATCGTTATTATTATAATGCATTATATATATATATATATATATATATATATATATATATATATATATATATATATATATATATGTTTTTTTTTTCTCTGTATTCAGTGATGCTTAGGGCTTACTCCGACTCTGTGCTAAGGGCTCAGGCAGGTATTTTACCCCCGTAGTTGTTCACTTCCTGAAATTCTTCTCAACAGGGAGGACAATAAGCTAGGAAATCTGGGCAGTGGTTAAGACTTTTATCCTCACTGCCTGAAGCCACAGCTGCCCAAAGCTCAGGAGCTGAGCACCAGTTCCCGGGCCCTGGTGTAGTTTGAGGGCTGCCGTTGGTGGGGCTGTCGGAGTCAGGTCCATGCAGTCAGGTGTTTGACCACATTCCTGATGCCCAGGACTTCCTTGGGAGCCCAGCGGAGGGCAGCAGCTGTCTCTCTCTTCAGTCTACACTGTGGAGGACTTGTGGCTGGCAATGCTGCCGGGTTCTAAGGGGGCTGGGGGGGACCCCTCTTAGAACCAACAGTGCTGTGCTTAGTGGGTTCATTGCTTGGATTGTACTAGCTTTATTGAACATGGCCTTTTCACCTCTCTATTTTGTTCTGTTTACTCTTCCTAAGTCCCCAAATACAGACAAACCAAAATCAAGCAAATAAACAAACAACAAAAACAAATATAAGGCTAGAAAAACAGTTGCTTGCTTTGCATACTGCTGACCCCAGTCCCATCCCAACCTGTTTGATATCTGGCACTCCATATGGACCCCAAAGCACCTCCAGGAGTGATCCCTGAGGACAGAGCTAGGAGTAAGCCCTGAGCACTGCCAGATGTGGCCCAAAACACCCCCTGAACGAAATGAGGGCTGGAGTGATAGCACAGTGGGGAGGGCATTTGCCTTGCACGTGGCCAACCCAGGTTTGATCCCCAGCATCCCATATGGTCCCCTGAGCACTACCAGGAGTAATTTCTGAGTGCAGAGCCAGGAGTAACCCCTGAGCATTACCGGTTGTGACCCCTCCTCCAAAAGAACTAAATGAGATGATTCCATGAGAAATCCTCTAGTTACCTTCTGCTGTTTAGGATAAAATCTGAACCCCTTACCCTCGCTTCAGGCTCTGAGTGACTCAACTGCTCCGATGCCAGTTAGTGGCATGCTCCCTTTGCCACCCTTCACCCCACAACCTCTGTCTTTGGTACCTTTCACCCCTAGACTCCTTGTTTGGGGGTCTCAGACGTTTGCACTGTCCTCCCTGTGGGGGCAGCTGTGGACAGGAGAACCTCTCGGTTAGGTGTCCTGGTGATTCTCCAGCATCCCACCCATTGTCTCCGGCCTTTCCACCTTCATAACTATGTGTCTGTGCCTTATGCCCACAGTCTGTTTCCTTCACTAGCGCCTCCCCAAGGCTGAGGCTTCTGCCTAATAACCATGTGTGACCAGGTGAGTGAGGCCTGGAGGGTTTTAGCTGTGTGGGGAGGACAGGGAATTTCAGGAATATGGGGAGACAGAGCTGGTTTAGAAGGATGGCATTGATCAGGACAAAAGCAGGGAGAGGGGAGGGGGCTTGGCTGTTTTGGATGGTGGCTCTGATGCCGAGGAAGCTGGCTAGTGGGTCCAGAAAGGCCTGCAGAGCTTGGTGGGCACTCAGTGAGGACTTGTGGCTGGCAATGCTGCCTGGTGGATCTGGGGGTCAGCAGAGCTCTGTGGGCGTGCTGTGAGGAGCAGTTGGCTATTGGACATGTGGGGTCCAGGAATTGTCTGATGCTCCCAGAGGACAGAGGGAAGGGGCAGAGAGAACCAGCCGCACACGGCCGGGTCTCGGGGTGGGAAAAGGAGAGGAAGAGAGAGCAGGTGTGTGGGCTGAGAAGGGACCAAGGTGACGGATTCCGGTCCTGGCTCTGCGCTTAATCCCTGGAGCTGGTCTCCCCGATTCTATCAGCACAGGCAACGCCCACAGTGCAGTGCAGTTGGATTAAGTCCGATACATGGTCTATTCAGAACAAGGTCTGTGTAGGGTCAGTTCTCCCCTCCCACCTGCTGGCTGCCCTTGGTCTCTTAGGAATGGGCATTTATCTGGTCTAAGGCACCTTCAGAAAAGCTGCTTGATCGTCCCACCTACGGAGGACCTTGTCCTGAGCAAATTTTTTTTTTTTTTTTTGAGGGGGAGCCCCACCCAGCTGTGCCCAGGGGTAACTCCTTGCTCTGTGATTGGGGATTGCAAGACCTGGTAGTCAGGAGCCATGAGCTGCCTGGACTTGAACCCTGGCCTTTGGCATGCAAAGTATGTGCTCGGCTTCTGTAGACAGAACTATCGCTGCAGCCCTGAGTAAAGAAGTCGTTTTTTGGGCTGGAGGGATAGTCCAGTGGGTAGGGCATTTGCCGTGCGCGGCGCCGGCCCATGCCGGCCCAGGTTCGATCCCGGCATTCCATATGATCCCTGAGCACCGCCAGGAGTAATTCTTGAGTGCAGAGCCAGGAGTAACCCCTGAGCATTGCCAGGTGTGACCCAAAAGGAAAAAAAAGAAGTCTTTTTTATTTTTTCCCCTTTTGGGGCTACACCCAGTGGTGCTCAGGGCTTTCTCCTGGCTCTGTGCTCACAGATCACTCCTGGTGGTTCTCAGGGACCATATGGAATGCAGGATCATATCTTGGTCAGCAGCGTGCAAAAGCTTATCTGCTACACTTATACTATCTTTCCATCCCTTTCTTCCTTTTTTTTTTTTTTTGGGTCACACCCGCCATGCTCAGGGGTTAATCCTGGCTCTGCACTCAGGAATTACTCCCTGGCAGTGCTCGGGGACCAAATGAGATGCCGGGATCGAACCCGGGCCGGCATGGGCGGCTGCGTGCAAGGCAAACGCCCCTACCCGCTGGGCTATCGCTCCGGCCCCTTCTTCCTTTTTTTAAAATGTCTGTAATGTAGACATAATTCTCTGACTCAGTTCTTCTCTTTTTTCCCATGTCTACATCCAAGTATTCCAGAAATCATCAGATGCTGAGAAGGAAACTCCTTGGAAACCCAAGCAAGTCAAGACAGGCTGGTGGACAGAGTTGGGTGCACAAGGTAACAGCTTAGACACTCCTGGGTCTGTGGGGGACCATGTGTACCCATGTATAGGGAAGTGTTTCCCTTACCTGTGACTACAGGGTGGCCACATACTGAAGTCCAGCTGACCAGCTGGTGTCACAAAGTGGCTAGTTTCAAAAAGTGGCCTCTGGTACTTTACCAATTATAATGGGAAGAAAATATGACCCTTTTCCTAGAAAAAGGAATAAGACAAATAGTCTTTTCTCACGTTCCAGGTTCTCTCTCTCTCTCTCTCTCTCTCTCTCTCTCTCTCTCTCTCCTTGCTTTTGGGGTCACATCTGGGAGTGCTCAGAGGTTACTCCTGGCAGTGCTTGGGGAACTAAATGGGATGCCAGGGATCGAACCCAAGTCAGCTGCATGCAAGGCAAACACTCTGCCTGCTGTGCTATTGCTCCAGCCCCACATTCCAGGTTTTTGCTATTGTTTTTTCTTCAGCCATGGGACCTGGTACTAGCAGATGACTACAGGCGGGCGCAGGGAAGCTGGGACTCTGAGAGGCAGGAGGAGGCGGCTGCTCTGGGTTTCAGTGACTGCAGGTCTGGCCCTGGGATGTGCTAGACGATCCGTCTCAATGACAGTGTTGCTCCTGACCCGCATGGGGTTTCTTTCTACCACTGCATCTAGTGACAGTCACCATGGACTTCACACACGTCCTCACACTGGATCTGAGAGGACAAGAGTAACCTTGTGTTCTGCAAGGGGAAACAGGTACTGGGAGGGTCAAACGCTCACCAGGCCACACGACTTGCAGAATGACCATGGAACTCACTTCTCTGGGAAGGAAGGGACTGTTCCCGCCCCTGGCATCTGACCGTACAGGTTGCACTCAGCACCCCACGCCCTGGGAACTGGCTGCGTCCAGGAACTGAGGTCATCAGAATCCTTCCCCTTTTTTTCTTTTTTGGGTCACACCTGGCAATGCTCAGGGGTTACTCCTGGTTCTGCACTCAGGAATTACTCCTGGAGGTGCTCAGGGGACCATATGGGACCCTGAGTATTGAACCTGGTCGGCTGCGTGCAAGGCAAGCGCCCCTACCCGCTGTGCTATCGCTCCGGCCCCAGAATCCTTCCTTAAACCCCAGGTTACCAAGGCAGAGGCCTCGCTTTACTCGGGGCAAGGCCCTGTTTTCCCGGCGGCGAGGCCACTGGGCAGAGTCCCCATGAGAGAACTGGGTTCACCGCCTTGCAGAAGCGTCCCCAGACCCTGCCAACAGCGTGACGTGGCGTGTTTCTGTCTATGCTTCAGTGAGCCCGAGTTGAGGTTCATTCTCTTAGAATGAAAAGCTCTTGATAGGACAAGTCAGAGTCAAGATTCAAACCCAGAAGCCAAGTATGTCTTGAGCCTCAGACTTTTTCCTGGTGTCACCCACTCATCGGGGCCGAGATCTCTTAAAGACACTTCACGGTGAGCAACACCCTGTAATTTCTGGAATCATCGTTCACTCACTTGGGCCTTTTCTTTTTCTGAAGTCTCCTTGTCGGAGATGGGAGAAGATCCCTGGGGCCCTTTGGAAGTGGCCAGGGCGCATGGGAAGATCCTTCATCTTTCTGGGCACCGAGTGGCATTGCCAAACTTTGTCACATCAGTGTGGTAGATGGCAGAGGTGGCTGGCCCCAGGACCCAGCTCCCACCGAATGCAGTGGCTGTCTCGGGAGGCGATGGGCACTGCTGGCTGGAGGGAATGACCAGCTCAGACCAGGCCTCAGGGCCTGGGCCGGGAGGCAGGGTCCTGGCAGCGGGGTGGGGGTGACCGGCACTCCCAGCACACCATGTGGTTGAGGCGGAAGGGCTGGAGGTTGAGGAACAAGGAACGTTTATTCTTGAACACATTCCCGAAAAATTACTCTGGTCTTCCAGTGGACAGTGTAGATGGCCAGGAAGAGAAGGTCTCAGTCTTGGGTTCCTGAGGGTGCGGCTTGTTCGCACCTCTCTCCTCTGTGAGCACTGAGCCGCTCCCCAGTCTGGCTGTGATGGAGACTGTCCTGGAGGAAGATCCCAGCCTCCTCCCCAGGCAGGGGAAAGCCGAGGCGGATCCTGGGCCCGCTGCCCTGCGAGCTCCTTCACTGAACCCCCAGCAGCTCAGCAAAGCTTCAGAACACAGGTGGGGGCTCAGTCTAACAGGGCTGCCCTTGCCCCCGGTATCAGCACACACCCCAGTTATGGGCACCCCCCCCCCCCCCAATCCACAGTTGTGGGGTGCTGCAGCTTCTCCTGGGGTTGGCTTGACTTGCTCCAGCAGCTCACAGAATCTGTGGACTTGTTCAGGTTTTCTAGCTTCTCAGAGGATCTGATAAGGGACCCAGAGGCAGGGTAAGGCCTGGAAGGGGCACAGGAATGGGAGCCCATGCCCTGTGGGCACCACTGGGGCGTCCCCTTACGGGCAGCATGAACCCTCCCGACAAAGGCCTCGGATAGGCGCAATTGGTTATTTCTGGTGTTAGGCCCCCTCCACACTCTGGCCTGGGAGTTCTAAGCTTCCAGTTTCTTCTTTTCTTCTTTTCTTTTTTGGGTCACATACAGCAATATTCAGGGGTTACTCCTGGCTCTACACTTAGGAATTACTCCTGGCAGTGCTGGGATACCAGGGATTGAACCTGGGTCAGCCACATGCAAGGCAAACGTCCTCCCTGCTGGACTACTGCTCCGGCCCTTTTGAGCTTCTAGTTATGGCGGGTCTTTCTGCTGTCCAGACCTCCCCCAAGAGCTAGACCAAAGATGGTTCTAGTGATTTGTCCTTGAGGAATCTGAAAGGAGCCACTGTGTCAGTGTTGGGGTCAAAGAGAACAGAACAGAAGTCGGAGCTATAACATAGCAGGGAGAGTGTTTGCCTTGCATGTGGCTGACTCGGGTTTGATCCCCAGCAACTCATATGATCCCCTGAGCCTGCTGGTGTGATCCCTGAGAGCGAGGCAGGAACAAGCCCTGAGCATTATGGGGTGTGATCTCCTTTCTCCCCACCTCCTGGAATAGAGGGAACAGAACATCTAAGGAACCTGCCCCTCATGTCCTCAACTCCAGGAGGTCAGGGGTTGCTTAGGGCTCTGAGACGGAAGCCAGGGGGGGGTGGGAGTGAGGCAGAAGCTTACACACTCACAGACACTCACACACTCATACACACTCAGACACATAGACTCTCATTCTCACTCACACAAACTCTCATGGACACAGACTCATAGACATACACAGATTCTCACAGACACTCATACACTCACACACACACTCACTCTCACACACAGACTTTTACACACACTCTCATAATTACACATTCACACAAACACATTTACACACTCCACAGACACGCTCTCATAGATATACAGAGGCTCACACACCGACATCACACATTCTTACACACTCATACACACTTATATATTCTCACACACAAAGATTCTCACAATCACATATTCACACACAAACACAGACAGTCACAGACACCAGACACACAGAGACACACATATTCACATACTCACAGACACATACACTCAGAGACACACTCTCACACAATACATTCACATACACAACACACATTCTGACAGACACATGTTCAAAGACACACACACTCATATACCCCACCCCCACGCTCACAGACACAACACACTCAGATACTAAGACACACTCAAACACAGGACCTTTATTTTAAATGTTTCATTTTTATTTTATTTATTTATTTTTTTTTTGCTTTTTGGGTCACACCGGCGATGCTCAGGGGTTACTCCTGGCTCTGCACTCAGGAATTACTCCTGGCGGTGCTCGGGGGCCATATGGGATGCCGGGGATCGAACCCGGGCCGGCACAGGCCGGCCGCGTGCAAAGGCAAACACCCTACCCGCTGGGCTATCGCTCCGGCCCCATTTTTTTAAAAATATATTTTATTATACCATAATACAGCTCAAGAAGGATCTTGATGTATTGGGTTTGAATGCCCTGTTTGGCTAGGGCTTCGATGACCACTTCAGTCTCCACAGAATCAAAGGCTTTCTTTAAATCAATGAACGTGAGACAGAGTGGCATCTTGAACTCCCTACAAACCTCAGTGAGCTTGGTTACCATGTGGATATGGTCGATTGTGCTGAATCCTTTTCGAAGCCAGCTTGCTCGCATGGTTGTCCTTCATCTAATGTTCTGCTAATCCTGTTCAGGATGACTAGAGTGAACAGTTTGTAGATGACAGACAACAGGCAGATGGGGCGATAGTTGCCAATGTCGTGGATGTCTCCCTTCTTGAACAGTAGAACTGTCCTGCTGGTTTTCCATTGGGAGGGTACCTTGCATTCAGACAGTAGCGTGTGAAGAGCCGAGCCGGTGTATTGTTGAGTACTGAAGGCAGATTCTTCAGGTGTTTGGGTCTTACTTTGTCTGGGCCTGGTGCTGTTCCCTTCTTTACCGACGAAATGGCATGTCGGATTTCAGAAGGGAGAACGTTGGGAAAGACATACCCATCCTGCGGAATTTGGTATGTGGGCAGGTGGACATGGCTATCAAACAGATCTGAGTAGAAGTCATGGATAATCTTCTCCATTGCCTTTCTGGAAGATGTGATAGATCCATCAGGGCATTGGAGGGCAGTCATCTTGGTCTTATAGTTGGCAAAGGATAGGCGGGCGTTGGGAATGCTTTTCCCGGCTTCTGCTGCATCTTCCAGTATTTCTGCTCTTCTCTCTTTGAGGTCTTCCTTTATCGCTTCTCTGCACTGCTCTGCAAGCTTGAATGTTAGCATTTGGTCGCCTGAGGCTTGAGCTTTGCCATATTGGCGAATGAGCTCGAGAGTTTTTTGAAGACAGGCGCCCTTTTTGTGGCTTTTTCTCTCCCAGCATTCTTTGCACAATCATGGAGGTGCTGAACCGTCGGTTGTATTCTTCATTGATGTCGTCAATGATGGTATCTTCCCATGTTGCTGCAATGGTGCCAAAAGAGTTCCAGTTGGTGGTTTTTTTCTTAAATTTTTTATTTTACCACCATGAGAACAACATTACAAAAATGTTCATAATTGGGTCTCAGTCATATATTGTTCCAGCACCCATCCCTTCACCAGTGCCCCCATTTCCACCACCCATGTCCACACATTCCCCATCTCCCAGCTCCAGAGCAGGCCTTTCTTCCTTCACTCCCTTTCTCTCTGTCTCTCTCCATCTCTCCTTCCCCAATCCTTATTATACAATGTGCTATATAGAATTAAAAGGATATTCATAACTGGGTCTCTACAATACAGTGTTCCAGAATCCATCCCTCCACCAGTGCCAATTCCCATCACCCAATTCCCAAACACACCCACCCAAACCCTGCCTGCCCCTATTGCAGGCGCACTTTACTTATCTATCTCTTTGTCTATGTCCCTGTATTTCCCAATCTCTCTTCTATTACACTTTATGGCTTGTCCTATGGATACTAATAATGTATGATGTATCTATCTGATTATTTAATAGTGAGTTCTAGTGTGATATCATAATTCCTCATTCCCCATAACCTCTCTAGTTTGATGCAAATAGAATGATCGTTGAAGTGTACAAGTGAGAAAGAGCCTGAAAGGACCTGGTGCTAAAATACATTGAGTCAAAGATTAAACCTTCGCCGCCGTCTGCGCAAACTTGGATCTGGAGTCTCTGTCTTGGCGGTTGGCTGTGGTGGCTGGAGCTCAGGGCCACACCCACTGGGCCCAGAGGCTGGGGACTGAGTGGAGGCCCCCAATCCTTGCTCGAGTCCAGCAGGCGCGGCCTCCTGCATGGCGAGCAGGCCCTAGGAGCTATGTAGGACACGACCAGGTGCCGGCCCGAGCCTTTTACTTTTTTCTCCAGGAGGGAGTTCTCTTCTTAAACTTTTCAGCCTTTTCTCCCCGTTGCGTGAAGTAGAATTTTGCACAAAGGAGACGGAGGTCCGATCCTGTTTGGAATTTTGGGGCGACAGCAACATCGGTCAGGCAAAACCGTTGATTGAATACGATGTGGTCAATTTCATTGTGGAACTGTCCACCAGAGGATTCCCATGTCCAACGTTTCAATTCAGCCTTCTGGAACTGTGAGTTCCCATGAATGGTCTTGGTGGACATGATGACTCAGATAGTCTCTCACCCTGTTCGTTCCATTCTAGGCCATGGGTCCCGATGTGGAGTTCTTGAGCTGATCTTCTTGGACCTATCTTGGCATTTAAATCACCGACTATGATCTTGTAGAAGGTGTGACCTTTTTTATAGAGCTCCTCCAGTTCCATGTAGAATTTCTCAATTTCATCTTCCTTGTATGTGGATGTTGGTGCGTAGACAACAAATATAGAAACTGCTGGCAGTGGGCCACATCTCTTCAAGTGTAATCGTCCTATTTGGTTTGTTAGGCATTCAAGTGAATCAATGTTTGCGGCCATGTTCGTGTTGACAAGGACACCGACGCCACCAAGGCCTCTTTCATCGCGTGTTCCAAGGAACAGTTCTTCTCCGTGTCAAAAACCACATGATGCGATTGACGCCTCCTTGTCTCAGTCAGACCAATGATGTCGTGCTTGATCTTTTGCGCTTGCACCATCAGATCCTCGATATATGCTTCTGTTGCCAGTGAACGTGCATTGAAAGTAGACAGTCATTTTAGTCCTTCTTCGTTTTGGCAGCTTAGTGTGGCCCTGAAATTTTATCAGGCCTTCCTTGTTCATCCTTCTTAGTGCTGCCGTATTAAGGGCTCTTTCAGGGTCAGGAAGAT
>JAJIBD010015737.1:0-22648 GCA_021461705.1 Cryptotis parvus | reverse complement strand
GCAAGGCAAACGCCCTACCCGCTGGGCTATTGCTCCGGCCCCCTAAATTTTTTCTTATACCACCGTGAGATATACAGTTACAAAAACCATTCAAATTCTTATGAGTCCTCTTTCACCTTTAATCAATGCAAAGATTAAATCAAGGAAAATCAAGGGAAAATGAAAAACAAGGAGAATCAAGGGAAATTGAAAAACAAAGACTTTGAGTGCCTTTCCAAGAAAAGCACAGGTCACATAATCTTAACAGCTAACCTACAAGGAACATATGCTTGAAGCTCAATTTTTTGAAACTTCCAGAGGGGCAAAGCTATAGGGAAAAATAAAATATTTAGTTCTTTATTCAACTCCTGAGCTGACATCTCTGTGTGAACAATAACCGGACAGCCTATTTCCCTTATAAAGGTCTTTTTCGGGGCCAGAGTCATAGTCCAGCAGGTAGGGCATTTGCCTTGCACTCAGCCAACCCGGTTCGATCCCCGGCATCCCATATGGTCCCCCAAGCACTGCCAGGAGTAATTCCTGAGGACAGAGGCAGGAGTAACCCCTGAGCATCACCAGGTGTGACCCAAAAAAGAAAAAAAATAGGTCTTTTCGCATTCCCAGCATACTCTAGAATCATTGGGTATATGACACAACTCTGAGGTTACAGGGATTGCTATTTTTATACACAAACTCATTGCTGGCCTTTGGGGGTAAATCGCAGAATCAAATGCACTGACTCTGCAATGTTCTCACACCAATCAGCTAGGACAATCAGCCTCACACCTTGGGGAGAGAGCTTAGCGGACAGATATGCCAAAGAAGCCTCTAATTTTCATCTTGCCTCAGAGTTTAATCTGGAAAACAACTAAATAACCTGTACTTTTTTCACTAAATTCTTCAAAGAAGACAAAAGAAAGAATCTTTTTTATCTCAACCCTTCCGAAATGACCACCAGCATCAATCACTCCACGGCCACCTCCCAAGCTCTTCTCTGCTATGTCTTGGTCTTAACATTTCCTACAGACGAGTACATACATTCCTCACTACAGGAAACAGGCAGCACCTTCCTTCTCTACTTCAGTCTTCCTGTTACTGTGTTTGAGAACCTTCTGAACTCCACCCTCTCAAGCATACATGGGCATACACTGCACATAGGAAACTTAGATAAGGAATTTCTAACAGGTGTGGAAAAGCTTCACACATGACTGACAGAAGAGACAGTATCGGCGAAACAGGAACTGGAGTGAAGGTACTTGCCATGCATTGTGACAAAGCCCACTTCCATCCCCAACATTACAGATGGGCTCCTGAACCACACCGGGAGTGATCTTTGAGCACAGAGCCAAAAGTAAGTAAGCCCTGAGCCCAGCCTAGTATGGCCCAAAAGCCAAAAAAAATTTAAAACAAAACCAATAAATCATGAGATGAACCATGTGAAAATTAAGAAAGCAAAACACAGTGGCCGGTATTCATGGCTGCTCGATGACCGCAGACTCTACAATACTGATAAACCGAGTAGCACATCACATTTAATGGAATGTAAAGTAGGTGTCCAATAACAAAATATCAACACACAATGCCTATTCTGCTTTAAAAAAAAAAGAAAGAAAAGACAGCCTGAGATTTGTAGTTTGGACATTGTAACAACACCTTTCTTATTAGTCTTTTAGTTGTTTTTGTTTTTTTTTTTTTGCTTTTTTTTGGGGGGGGTCACACCCGGCAATGCTCAGGGATTTCTCCTGGCTCTGCACTCAGGATTCACTCCTGGCGGTGCTCATGGGACCATATGGGATGCCGGGGGATCAAACCCGGGCTGGCATGGGCTGGCCGCGTGCAAGGCAAATGCCCTACCCACTGGACTATCGCTCCGCCCCAGTCTTTTTGGTTTTAATCTGATCAAGGCCAACCTTAAAAAAAAAAAATTATAGAGGCCAAAAATAGAAAGGGGGAAAGCACTTACTATGCATGCAGCTGATCCAGGTTCAACCTCATACCCTAACCCTCATACCCTAACCCTAAGCCCTACCAGAAATGACCCCTGGACACAGCCGGCTATGGCTCCACAACAACAAAACAACAAAATTTACAATGATAAAGATTCCAACATCATGGAGAGGCAGAACAGGTGGGTGGAGACTGTGCAATGGAACATTTCTGACCTCGTTTTATCACTATCCTACTGCTGACACCATCCCCAGGACATGTCTCTGCCATTTTCCATACATGTGATACGTGACTCTGTATGCTCATTGTGTACTTCTTTCTCACTTGTACATGCCCACTGTTCCCCTCAGAAATATGCATGATATCCCCCAGAACCCCCAAACATAGGACTTCTATACTTCCATGACACATACATGAATCATCCATCACATCAAAATTCTGTGTGAGGGGCGGAGCAATAGCAAAGTGGGTAGGGCATTTGCCTTGCAAGTGACTGACCTGGGTTTGATCCCCAGCATCCATATGGTCCCTGAGCACGAGCACCAGGAGTAATTCCTCAGTGCAGAGCCAGGAGTAACCCCTGAGCATCGCTGGGTGTGACCCCCAAAAAAATTCTGTGTGAAGCTTTTCAAGTGCTAATCTTAACTAAAATCTTTTCTGTTCTGCTCTGGGAAGTCTTATTACTCCCCTAATGAATGTGCTTGTCCATGAATCCTGATGATCCAAGGATTCCACACATCCCATAGAACTGTCCCCAGAGACCACTTTCTCAGTGAAATCCTAGGACAGAATCCTCCTATGTGCCAAGCTCTATCAGCTTGAAATCAGTCAAAGTTTCTCAGCCAAAACAATAATACCCTTGGTCGAATCAGAAGGGGTAGGAAAAATGGTCTCTTGAGAAAAAAGAAAGAAAAAATTCTCTTCCTGAAAGATATAAAATGTTTTTTTCAATAGTAGAGACAACTCAGCCAGTGCCTGGTAGCCACCATTGAAAGACAAGCGCCCTTCGCTCATGGCCTGGTTTACCTTTCCACAGCTCAACAGCACAGACTGAGACAAATGAGGCTGCAGCGAAGGCCGTGCATTTGCTTATGCTAACTACAAAGAAAATTGCCCCAAAATTTAGCATCTTAGAATGATGAAAATTCATTACCTTGCAGTGTCTAAGCATCAAGAATCAGTCTTCACTGAGTGTCCCACGTTCAGGGGCTCTCAGAGGCTGCAATCAAGACAGCAACTTGTGTCAGGGAGAATCTTCCCAGACTTACTGGAGTTGGCAGCAGGCTTCGGGTCCTCACTGACCCTGAGACAGAGTGCTACATGGTCTGCTGCCTAGAGCAGTCCACAACTGAGCTGACTTCTGTCTGATCATTTAGGGAGAACGGGAGGGGAAGGAGGAGGAAACCCAAAACGGAAGCTACCGTCTTTTCAGTGTAAACTTGCTGGGTCAGAACTGGCCAAAGTTTACCTTCAGCGTTTCTTTTCCAACAAATAAAACTAATTTTAGAAAGTGGATCTGAAAGGTACCTGTTCTATGGTGCATGATCTTATCTCGCTTACCATGGTGGAGTCTGGCAGGGAGAGTCATTGGCTGAGAGGATATGAAGGACGACACTCTGGGGAATGTTAGAACTTCATTCATATGCGCCAATCCCAATTATTAACAATATTGTAAATCACAGTGCCTAAACTTTAAGAAAAAATCTTCAAAAATTTGGGCAGGAGCAATACTGCAGTGGTGAGGGAATTGCCTCACATGCAGCCAGCCTGGGTTAGATCCTTGGCATCCCATATGATGCCCTGGGCAGGAATTACTACCAGCAGTAATTCCTGAGTGCAGAGCCAGGAGTAACCCCTGAGCATCATTGGGTATGACCCAAAAAAGTCAAAAAAAATTTTTTTGAACTTCTAGGTTCTATAATTATGTTCCACCTCTATAATAAGCTTTTACAAGAGAAGAAATAAACTATACTAATAGTAAATCCCCACAAAAATGCTTCTGAAACTCAATTCAATGTTAATAAACCTTGAACTCTTTAAAAAAACTGTTACAAATGTTCATATTCAAAAACTCCAATCTGAAAATGATCTAATCTCCCAGATAAATTATGGAAGAAATTCTTTTTAAAATTCAAGAAAAAGTTGTCTCTAATAAGAATTTTTTTTTCTTTTTCTGGAACATAAACACCAACTTCCCCCACGTTTCTCTTTTTGGCTTTCTTGAAAAAGATAACAAGCTCAAAATTTAAAAAATTTATTGTGCCCAATTCTGATAATAAACTCAAGAATTTGAGGGTTTTTTTTACTACTTTCTGAAATTTCTGTATTATTATTGAATATCATATGGTCCCAACTTATATGCAGATTGCCTCGAAATTCTTTTTTGTTTTGTTTCATTTGTCTTTTTTGGGTAACAGCTGGAACTCAGGCATTACTCCTGGCAGTGCTCAGGGGACCATAGGGAATGCTGGGGATCAAACCTGGGTTGGCCGCGTGCAAGGTAAACACCCTCCCTGCTATCTATCTCTCTGGCCCCTCAATTTCTTTTGAAAAGTGGTACTCATTCAGTAGTTACTGAGTACCTGCTATTAGCCAGGCTTTCTGACAGGGAAGAAGAAAGAGCTCAGCCAATTCCTCCAAACTGACAATGCACAGGTTAGGGTGGGAGAAGGTGGGGTGGGGAAGGCAGAGTATGGGCACAACATTATAGTAATTCCATGATGCAAGTTGACCCCAGGTGAAGCAGGAGAGAAGCGAAGCTCCCACTGTAAGGCTAGAAGAACACTGGGAATAATAAAGAATGAAGAATGTTCCTTTAAGTAGAAGTTCTGTGAACTGATCACATGAAGCCAGGTGGGGATCCATGCCCTGTAGGCCTTGGGTGTCCTAACAGAAACACCTGTCTCAGGGATCCAAGGGCAACTTAGGCGGGAAGAATAAAGGATGGGAGAAGTAGGAAAATAAGGACACGGAGGTGAGATGAATTTAGTTTGTATATGCAAGGTCCTGGATTCAACCCCAGGACCACCTATGCCCCTCGCCCATCTACACTCCCTTCCCCATGCCCTCCATGAAAATATCACGTTGCTTTTTTAAAAAAATTAACAAAATTTGGAGGCTACTGCTCTGATTCACATTTTAAATTAAACCTCCTACTAGAATTATTAGTGAAGCTAGAGGTCGAGGTACTAAGAAGTTACGCCAAATCCAGACAAGACAGGCTCTCCTATAGGGAGGGAGAGGCAGTGTCTGAGGTAGCTGGTGAACACCCAGTAATGAACTATGTCCAGTGTTCAGTACGCAAACACAGAACAGTAGACCTTAATGCTGAGGCAAAGCCTGGCCCATCAGACATGCAATCTCACAGAATCCCAACAAGGAAAACCACTATTGGGAAGCCTCCAGGAGGCTCCATGAAGGACTGACAATCCAAAGATCATGTTGATCAGTAATGAGCCAGCGTTGAGGTTGAAGCTACCACTGCGGATGCTCAAATCAACTTCTTTAGCAAACTGATCTTGGTTAAAGAAAGAAATGATTATAAAAATACTTTTCCCCAGGCCCCAATTCCAGAAGACTCCAGAATGATTTGGCCTGGAAGGGCCTGAGCAACAGTGTTTTTAAGCCTCAAGGTAACTCTAATAAGCAACCAGAAATGAGAAGCACTGTGCTAGGCAGGCCTATTGTAATTTGGATACAGCTTAGAAATTGCACTAGAAAATACTGCTTTGAGGTTCCAGAACATACCTTTCAGTGTCTATTATTTTCTTCTTTTTATCTTCCTAGCTCAAGTGACAGGTATAATTACTTCTTCCTTTATTCTCCTTTTCTGCCCTCACTCTTTCATTTAGCATATGCTAAGTGTTCTAAACTATGTACTATAACTTCACTCTTTTCAACAATCTGCAGTCACTTTTATAGGAGGTGGCTGTGGTGTTCTGGGCAACTCCTGATCTAGGCTTGAATGCTAATGTGAATGCATGTTATCTGCATGATATAATTTTAAAAGGCAGGACAAGCACTAATATAATAACATATTCTAAGAAATCTTAAAAATAAAAATAATTTTTTTTTCTGTCCAAAAGGCTTTTGAGGAAAAACTGCATCAAAAGTGGAAAGTTAATGGGCCAGAGAGATAGTACAGGAGTTTGCCTTGCATGTAGCTGACCCTGGCTTGAATCCCCACTGCCATATATGGTCCCACCATTACAGAACTCACTCCTAGCGGAGGCCCTAAGCACCACTAGGTGTGGCCCCAAAACAAAGAAGCATAAATCATAGCTATTTACTAATAATGGGTGTGGAAATAAGTACCATGCCTTCAAAGACATGTCTGGTAGAGTGGCCTAAACACAAATCACAATCTAATAAGGTCAACCAGACACAAATAAATGAGTCTCTACTTTGTTCTCTGCCCTAGCTTGATGAACCATCTCTGTGGGGACCCTAGAGTGAACATCAATTCAGGAACCCATTAGAACTGGAAAGACAGCAGGAACCATGAACACTAAAAACAGTTCTCTGCTGTCCTGACAGAGGTCACCCTAAATCATCTTGGGGTGACTCCAAAGGTATAGCAGCTTGGTCACATGACATAATGGGACCTCAATTCTGGTAGGTCTGTTTAAAGTACTGTCTTACCCTAACTTGCAGTTCTGATGTCCTTCCCCAACTTCCTCTCCTATTCCCAAATATGCCACAGCAACATCTGAGTCATAACTCACTTTTTAATATTAAAGAAGGTTGGAATATGACTCTGACTTCTTCACTTTTCTAATTCATATCCCTATTATCATCAATTTTCCCACATGAAATTATTTTGAGGTTTGGTTTCCTAACCAACCCTCTCAGGTTACACACTAGTTTGACCATTTTCTTTCAAAAAAGAATTAAACAGGGGTCCAAGGATGGCTCAATGGCAAAAGAATTGCCTTGTGGGTATGAAGTTTTGAGTTTGACCTCCAATAATTTCCCATATGCACCAAGTATTTATCCAGAAATGCAACAAAAAGCTATTGTAGGTGGAACACAACCAAACGTGTGCAAGTATTACAACTATAAAAGTGTGTACCACCAGCAAGTACCACAACCAAGTGTACTGACCCATAGACATTACCATAACAAGGGAAGAGGGATTTTTATAGACAAAATTTTTACAGAGAGCAAAAACAAATGAAAGCACTAAAATAATCCTCTGTTCATCTAACACATTAGGTGTCTAATGTGTGCCAAGCACTCAGGTTTATTTTTTGTTTGTTTGAGTTTGGTTTGGAGGCTACAACAAGTAATTCTCAGGAGTTACTCCTGGCTCTTCATTCAGGAATCAGTCTTGGCAGTACTCAGGGGACCATACGGGATGTAAGAGACTGAACCGAGGTCAGAAGCATGCAAGGCAAATGCCTTAGATCTCTCCAGCCCCAATCAAGTACTCATTTGGGCCCTAGAGACAGTAGGGAATCCACCAGGTATGGTGCAGAGTCCAGCTGAGAAGATAGTCAAAGAACTACTGAGCTAAGTGCAGAGAATGAAACACATTTATCTATCATTCACTACTTTTTTTGGGTCACACTCAGCGATGTTCAGGGGTTACTTCTGGCTCTGCACTCAGGAATTACTCCCAATGGTGCTTGGGGGATCATATGGGATGTTGAGGATCTAACCCAGGTCAGCTGTGTGCAAGGCAAATGCCCTACTCTACCCGCTATACTATCGCTCCAGCCCCACTTTCCACATTCCTTGTGGAAAGATTTCAAGCTGAAACACTGTTCTGCTCAAACAGGCTAGGTTTTTATTAGCTCCTTTGGTAACTCCTTTATTCAAATGGTAACACTCTTAACAAAGAGAGACATCAACTAAAATCTTTGTCTATATTTCACATGGTTGTCCCCACCCTACATTTATTTATGCAGTTCAATTTGGGAACCTGGGTATATAATTTGACATTTATCCCTGTTAGGTTTTTTTTTTCTTGGTTGTCATAAGGTTGACAGTTTGACCCCTGACTTTTCCACCCAATTTGTTTTGGTTCCCTTCTGAAAGTTATTCAGAAAAACAATAAACATTGAAGAAAATATAGGGAAACCCTCCACAACATTGAAGCTAAAGGCATCTTCAAAGGTGAAACATCACTAACAAAGCAACTAGAAGAAAAGATAAACATATGGGACTATATGAAACTAAAAAGCTTCTGCAACTCAAAAGAAACAGTGACTAAGATACTACCATACAAAGACAATCCACAGGGCCAGAGCGATAGCCCAGCTGGTAAGGCGTTTGCCTTGCACACAGCCGACCTTGTGCCGGCCTGGGTTCGATCTCCGGCATCCCATATGGTCCCCCAAGCACCGCCAGGAGTAATTTCTGAGTGCAGAGCCAGGAGTAACCCCTGAACATCACCAGGTGTGACCCAAAAAGCAAAAAAAAAAAAAATCCACAGAATGGGAAAGAATATTCACCCAATACCCATCTGATAAGGGGTTAATATCCAGGATATATCAGGCACTGGTAGAACTTTACAAGAAGAAAACAAACAACCCCATCAAAAAATGGGGAGAAGAAATGAACAGAAACTTCAACAAGGAAGAAATTCGAATGGCAAAAAACATATGAAAAATGCTCATCATCACTAATCATCAGAGAGATGCAAATCAAAACAACAATGAGATATCATTTTACACCACAGAGACTGGCACATATTCAAAAGAGCAACAACAACAAGTGCTGGCGTGGATGTGGGGAAAAGGGGACACTCATCCATTGTTGGTGGGAATGCTGGCTGGTACAGCCTTTCTGGAAAACAATATGGACATTCTTCCAAAGACTAGAAATTGAACTCCCATTTGACCCAGCCATATACTCCTGGGAATCTACTCTGGGAAACCAAAAATACGCAGCAGAAACACCATCCCTACTTTTATGTTCATAGCAGCATTATTCACAATAGCCAGAATCTGGAAACAACCAGAGTGCCCGAGAATTGGTGACTGGATAAAGAAGCTTTGGTACATCTACACAATGGAATACTATGCAGCTGTTAGGAAAAATCAAGTTGTGAAATTTGTCTATAAGTGGATGGACACGGAGAAGATCATGTTGAGTGAAATTAGCCAGAAGGAGAGAGACAGATACAGAATGACTGCATTTATTTGCATGACATAAATATATATGTACATATTATGATACCAATATCCAAGGTCAAGTGAAACTTGTATCAGGAGGTCTTGTCAAAGGTGGAAATTATCACAAATGTATGGGAGTCAGAGGCTAGGTAAGACAGAAAATGGAACAGTGTGCTAACAATTGTCGAGGGTACTAATACCAACCTAGAACTGAGCATTAAATACAGGCAAAAAGATACACATCACAACCCTTTAATGTATGTTCTATAATCCACAATCTGGAAGGGAAGGAAAAAAAGAGAGAGAGAGAAAGGGAAAGAAATAAAGAACCTGCCATGGAGGCTGGCTGGGAGGGCGGGGGGAACCGGGGACGTTGGTGGTGGGAGATGGGCACTGGTGGAGGGATGGGTGCTGGAACACTGTATGACCAAAACGGCAAATAGGAACTTTGTAATCGTATATATTTGTAATTGTATATCTCACAGTGGTATAATAAAATACTTTAAAAAAAGAAAAATAAAAAATAATAAACATGCCATTGAGGTTGTCTGTGGGTCATTGAGAAAAGTTAAGATCAGGGGCCAGAAAGATAGGTGGGGCATCTGCCTTGCACATGGTCAATCTGGGTTCGACCACCAGCACCCCATATGGTCCCCATGCCCCTCCAGGAGTGACTGCTCAGTGCAGAGCCAGGAATAACCTGGTTCAACTAGCAACAACAGCTTTGTAAACCCTCAAAAACTTAATGATCCCATGGTAAGATGTAACAATTGTCACAAATTTTTCTTTTACATGAGTATTTTTTTTAATTCTACTAGCCATTTAGTTGTAACAAGCAATATAAAATTATTTTGCACTGCTAAGGGGGCAGGCTGGGATAGCGGTTAAAAAAATGGGGACAATGGGGCGGAGCAATAGCCCAGTGGTAGGGCGTTTGCCTTGCATGCAGCCGGCCTGTGCCAGCCCGGGTTCAATCCCTGGCATCCCATATGGTCCCCCGAGCACCGCCAGGAGTAATTCCTGAGTGCAGAGCCAGGAGTGACCCCTGAGCATTGCCGGGTGTGACCCAAAAAAAAAAAAAAGAAAAGCGGGGGGGACAAGGGTGGAAGGAAGATCACACTGGTGGTGAGACTGAGGTTCGAATTCTGAATGTCTGTAACAAATGCATCATAAACAACTTTGTAAACCAAGATGTTTAAACGAAGGGAGAAAAAATACTGTCATGGGAACACCATGAGATAGTCTCCAATGCTTTGAGAAAATCAAGAGACTGTATCTAATTAGTACATCCAACAGAAGTCACTTTAGGTTGGCAAAGGAAGGCGGGCGCGAATGCTTTCCGGCTTCGCTGCATCTTCCAGTATTTCTGCTCTCTGTCTGGGTCTGCTTTATTGCTTCTCTGCACTGTTTGCAAGCTGGACGTTCATTTGGTCTGAGGCTCGCGCTTGCCACGTGGCGAATGAGCTCAAGAGTTTTGTGAGGACAAGCGTCCTTTTGTGAATCATCCTCTCAATATCATTTCAATATTGCATTTAATCATCATCAGAACCTCCTTCTTTGGGTATCTATTAGCTCTTCTGGAAACAGAACAACATCCTCCCCTACCTGTTCCCTCATTTACTGTTCTCATTTCTGAAAGACTGCGACTGAAGCTCCATGGCTAATTTCTCACCTCCCACAATATGTTTAGGCTAAGAAACTTGAGCACTTGCTTTCCTTGGTGTGTTCAATATTCTTAAGCAGGGCTCAGGGAGGCCCACCCAGCAACGTTCAGCCAACTGGGACAGGGTTCAATGTGAGGGACCAAAGATGTGGTGCTACCTGGGCTGTTCATGCCAGGGACTGAACTGGTGTCGCTGTATGCAAGGACATGCACCTGAACCGCTGTGCTATGCCTCCAGCCCAAAAGAGACCATTCATTGACAACTGTTTCCCAAGAAACAGTACAACTGGAAAATAATATTCAAATAATTATCTTGCTTTAAAATATTCATAAAAGGGATATACATGTTGATACTGGAAACCATAATGTGCTAAAGGAAAGGGAGGGAGTGAGAGGAAGGGAGGGCATGAAGGAGGGAGAGAGACACAGAGAGAGAGACAGAGAGAGACAGACAGAGAGAGAGAGGGAGAAAGAGAGAGAGAGGAGAAGAAAAGTGCCTGCCACAGAGCCAGGTTGCATTGTGGGTGGGGGGAGGGACACTGGGGACATTGGTGGTGGGAAATGTGTACTGGTGGAGGGATGGGTGTCAGAACACTGTATGACTAAACCCCTCATCATGTACAGCTTTGAAATGGTCTATCTCACAGTGATACAATTTTTTAAAAAATCTTAAAACTAACTTATCACTTGTCATGTATATCATTTGTCTTCCCGTTATTCATCAATTTGCTCAAGCGGGCATCAGTAACATCTCCTTATGTCCTGTCACATGATAGTGTAGCCCAAAGACATCTGCTTGTTCCAGGAACATGAAGAGCCTCAAACCATTCCTTCAGGTCATGGGAATGATGTCTATAATTGTTACTGGTTTTTTGGCATTATCAAATACAACACAGGTAGCTTGTCAGGCCCTGCCTTGTGGGTGGTGTACTCTCAGTAGTAGGCTCTCATCTCATGCATTTACTGATGAACCGCAATAGGAGAGATCGGCTATTCTCTTGGGTGGAGCTCTGCCAAGCTCTGGAGTTGGGATGTTGAAGATGACTTCCCTCATGGTGTCGGGGGGTTCCTCTGGCTTCTTGCAAGGCTCTATTGGGATGGCGGCCAGGGCTAGAACCCACCTTCCTCCAGGTGCCTCATGATCAGCTGAGCACAGGGCGAGCCAGTAGCAATTCTGCCCGTGTATCTGAAAACTAACTAAATAAATAAAAATATTCAAGTGCTCTTTTCCCACCTTCTCTTAGTTAGGATTTTGATTCAGCTCATTACATAAGTAAGTTACTAGCGCCCCAACATTCTCCATGGTGCTATTTAACTTTGTATCCTTAAGAGACATTTGGGGGAGGGAAGGTGGAGATGGAGGGGGAGACAGTTGAGCGCTCCAAGGCAAGGCTGGTGCACTTGCCTGGCGTTCAGGAGGCCTCAGGGCCATCGCGAGCACTGCACAGTCCCACCAACACATATGGACCAAGCATCCTGAACTTCCTGGTCCCAGGAATACCACCAGCTCCGAATAGTACTAACTGCAACAGTCACATCAGCACTGGACCAAGCATAGTAGGTGTGGGCCCAGGACCCATCGGGCCCTGAAGGAAAGCATTCCTGCCACACCTGCAAATAAACAATATGTAAAATTTGATGATTTTAGAATTCTGAGACGGGCTTCAGAAAGCACGTACTTCGCTATTAATCAGCTATTCATTTGTTTTTCCTATATGATAACATCAGTGTAACCATGCAGGGTATAAAAGTCCATTTAAATTATTTTTAATGATCTATGGGGCGGAGCGATAGCCCAGCGGTAGGGCGTTTGCTTTGCGGCCGGGTCCATGCTGGCCCGGGTTCAATCCCCGCATCCCATATGGTCCCCCAAGCACCGCCAGGAGTAATTCCTGAGTGCAGAGCCAGGAGAAACCCCTGAGCATTGCTGGGTGTGACCCAAAATGCAAAAAAAAAAAAATTATTTTTAATGATCTATATCTAAAATTTAACTAATAGACTTTAAGTATAAAGTTGGTTTAAATAATTAATTCGTCAGAACTCCACCCAGCAGACCAGCCTATCACAGCCTGGCTCGTGCAGCCACAAGTGGCTGCACGTTTCATCAATAAATGCTGGATTTGAGATGACTACAAGAGTATGCTACCCACACGGCAGAGCCTGGCAAGCTACCCATGTCGTATTTGATATGCCAGATACCAGTAACAATTATAGACCTCATTCCCATGACCTGATGGAATGGTTTGAGGCTCTTTATGTTCCTGGAGCAAGCAGGTTCCCTTGGGCTCTACTTGCATGAGACAGGTCATATGGAGATGTTACTGGTGCCCGCTCGAGCAAATCGGAGTTGAACGGGAAGACAGTGACAGACAGTGACAGTGAAATAATTAAGTCCTTGGGCCAGAGTGACAGCACAGCAGGTAAGGTGTTTGCCTTGCACGCAGCTGACCCAGGTTCGATCCCCAGCATCCCATATCGTCCCCTGAGCACTGCCAGGAGTAATTCCTGAGCAAAGAGCCAGAAGTAACCCCTGAATGTCACTGGGTGTGACCCAAAGAAAGCAAAAAAGATTAAAAATAAATTAAGTCCAATCAAAAGCAAAGAAATTTTTCATTCTGGCATTTTGTGTGGCTTCATCATGATTAAGTAAGAGTACAGCTTCCCCATTTGAAAGTTATCCTTCACAGCCATTTAAACAATCAATAGCATCCCAGCCAGCAGCCTGTTATCAAAGCTTGTCACTTCAATTCTCCTTCATCACTTTCAGCTCCAGTCAGCCTCATAAAAACTGCTTTTCAGAAGTCTCTGAATGCAACGTGTATGTAACCAAGAGAAGTTTGAGACGCATGAGAGTGAAAACCCAAGGAAATGTTCCGCAGTGAACTAAGCAACACCTGCCCCACCCCACCCCCAAAGACAGCTCCCCGCTATAGTGTCCAGCCTCCAATCTGGCTCTTCCCTAAAGCCGCATGCCCTCCTTTGGTATTCCAGCTCTCTATTTTTCTGGGCATTCCAGAGAGATAAAGGGGTCTGCAATGAGGCACCCCACCTTTAAAGCTTTCTGACCCAGACTTAAAAGCATACTTTGTGGGCTAGAGAGATCGTGCAATGGGCTAAGGGCATGTTTTACAGGAAAAGAGCCTGGGGCTTTGGTTCCCAGCAGTATATGGTCACCCCAGCACCACCAGGACTGACCCCCAAGCACAGAGCACTGCTGTGTGGGCCTCTTCTCCAAAGCATCACTGCAGCCATATTCTCCTGACCTTTTCCTGACCCTATCACAGTAGGACTGTATCCTCAACTACACAGCTGCTTTTGTTTCAGGGATACTTTCAAGTCTGGAGGTACAGGGGCTGGAGCGATAGTACAGAGGGTAGAGCGTTTGCTTTGCACACAGCTAACCTGGGTTCACTCCCAGCATCCCATACAGTCCCCGAGCACCGCCAGTAGTAATTCCTATGTGCAGAGCCAGGAGTAACCACTGAACATCGCTGGGTATGACCCCATCCCCCAAAAAACTGTCTGGAGGTATAAAATTTCCAAGGCATTTATGTTCAATATTTAAGATTCAGCTAATTGATGAATGTGACTTTAGTCTTCTACATATAATTTGCTCAAGAATGACATGAGGGCTGGTGCAATAGTACAGCAGGTAGGGTGTTTACCTTGCACTCTGTCAACCTGGGTTTGATCCCTAGCAGCACATACAGTTACCCAAGTCCCACCAGGAATCAAAGGAGTAAGCCCTGAACACTGCCAGAGGTGGCCCCAAAACAAAAACAAAGGAAAAGAATGAAGGTAGGTATGACTCAAAGGTAGAGCACAGCCTTGCAGGCAGGAGGTCCCAGGCTCTGACCTCCGCACTACATGGCACCCCAACAGCAGTCAAAGCACACGCTGGCTGATGAAACCAACCAGTGACTTGCCTCTCTGCACTGAGCCCACCCAATGTCAACAAGAGTTCTAAAAAAGCCTCTCCAGTGTTCTTAAAATGATTCAACAAAAGACCTAAGACTAGTGGGAAAATACATATTTTTATTAGCTAAGTACAAATGACTAGAAGTCAGCTTAGTTTTCTCTCTTCCATTTACAATTTCTGCTTTATTGCTTGACTCTCTTAATACCCTAATGAGATCATTTCTCCTCAGTACTTGTGCTCTGTGTTGAACTGTAGTTTAACACAAACCTTTGGAGGAGCCAGCCTCCTAAGGCAAGTAACATCCTAACACACAAAGCGCAGGAAATTGAAATCAATGATAACACATTAAGACCTAGACACAGCCTTCTGAAGCAGCACCATAAAACACACTTTAAAATTACTTTGAAGGGGCAGGGCACTTGCACACAACCAATCCGGGTTCAATCTTCAGCACTCCACATGGTTCCCCAAGCCCCACCAGGAGTGATCCCTGAGCTAAGTCAGGAGTAAGTACTGAGCACAGCTGGGTGTGACCCAAAAATAGAAAGGGTGTGACCCAAAAACACGGGGGAGGGAGGAAGGGAGGGAGGGAGGGAGGAAAGGGAGGGAGGGAGGGAGGGACAAGGGGGAGGGAGGTTTTAGGGCCACATCCAGCAATGCTAAGGGCTTACTCCCAGGTCTGAACTCAGGGATAACTCCTGGCAGACTCAAGGGATCACATGGATGCATGGGGATCAAACCAGGTCCGCTGTGTGCAAGGCAAATATCCTCCCCACTGCACTATTGCTCCAGCCCGACTACCATGACTTCTTTATCTAATAATCTACCAATAGGTACTTGGTTACATTTCACATAAGAAGCTTTGAGTTCAATTTCTATCACTACAACCACCATCAACAACAACAACAAAAAACTGTCTCATTTAGCCCTCACAGTCTATAAGTATTGTTCTGACCCCCTTTTTTACAGATTAAAAAAAAAACAAGTTGGGGCCAGAGTAATAGTCCAGCAGGTAGGGAGTTTGCCTTGCTGCGGCCGGCCCATGCCGGCCTGGGTTCGATCCTCGGCATCCCATATGGTCCCCAAGTACCACCAGGAGTAATTCCTGAGTGCAGAGCCAGGAGTAACCCCTGAGGATCACCAGGTGTGACCCAAAAAAGCAAAAAAAAAAATAATAAGTTATTCAGTCACACAGTAGCTCAATGTTGGAGGCAAAAGTTTGGACCAGGAAGCTCCAACTCCAGAACTTTCTCTCATATGCTGGCCACAGGGTTCACCTGTCTCACTACTAAACCACTGTCTATTTCACAGCGGAGCCACTTCACAGGTTTATAATGCTGCTTGGAACCCTACCAATAGCCAGTCTACCCATCAGACTCACTGAGCTCCCATCCTCCATAAATAGGGAGAAAGCACTTTCTTTCCATTTCCTGTTTTGTTTTTCAGGGCCACACCCAGCTGTACTCAGAGTTTACTTCCTGGCTCTGCACTCAAGTAACTCAAGGATTATTCCTGGCAAGCACATGAAACCACCTTCTAGGACATACATACTAGAGAAACATCAGCAGTTATTATTTTGATCACTCTCCTACATTCTCCTATTCATCTATACCCCCCAAAGTGTTCTCTCTGGATAAGGTGGTGGCATTTAAGTGGTTGGAGGTGAATGACACTTTACAGGCCTAAACTCTGTCATCAGTTTGGGAGGCTTGTTGGGCCTTGCAGTAGCATGAGCAAGAGAGAATTAGGAAGCCAAGGCACCAGACCATCCCCACTCCAGAGTCAATAGCCTGCTTTTGAGGCTGATGGAGGCTCCAGTCTAACGTTCCCAAGAAATGAGGCAAACTTGAAGCTAATTCCACGCACCCAACACCTAAGAGTTGGACAAACTGTTGTTGGGGTCACTCCCTGCGGTCTCAAGAAGACTGTAAGTGAATTCACCAGCAGAGGCAGGGTACACCCAGCACCCTCTACAGTGCTAAGGCACAAGGAGGATCGAGCCCCATTTTCTGGAGGAAAAGCACCTACATCCAGTGCTCCAAAATGGAGATGAGGCTGCAAGGAAGGCAAGTGAAAACCCACCTTCTCTCGGCCAGAGAGCAGCCTCATCCCCTAGAGGGTGCGGCTCCAAGGAGTTGGGCACTGTACACACGGCACCTAGTTTTCAACTCTCTGCCCAGACTCAAACTCCGCTAAGACTCATAGCAGCTCAGCCACCTCCAGTCAACTGGGGGTGGGGCGATGCACTTGTGCACTTGCCTCCTCTCAGGAGCCACTATCCCTTTTGTGGGGTTCCTAAGCATAGTTAAACCCACTGTGAGCAGCAATGATGCAATTTGCAGCATGAACACATGCTTTCAAGAAGATTCCAAATGGAAGCGAAAGAGAGTAATGAGGGCAGGGCTGGAGAGAACATACAGAGGGAAGGGCGCTGGCCTTGCAGGTTGCCACCGGGCTTGATTCCCAGCATCCCTATATGGTTGCCCAGGCCCTGCCAGGGGTGATTCCTAAGTGCAGAGCCAGGAGGAACCCCTGAATATGGCCGAGAACCAAAAAAAAAAAGAGAGTGGCGAGTGCTAGAAGTAGAAAGTACTGGAAGCCAGAGACGGTGCAGGCAGCATCTCTCTCGGCTTCATGTCCCTGACTCTACAGTCAAATCATTCAAGCAGATCTGGTGTCTTTAAGAAGCTTTTCCGCCCCGCCCAGCTAATACACAAAAGCCCTTCCTGGCTCGTCATCACCTGTGGTCCACGACACCCATGTCTCTCCCAGCCAGGTAGCAGGATCATGCCATGTCCTATATTCTCTCCACACCAGGCCACACCATGCCAAAGAAATCACATGCTAGTGACCAGAGGAGACACAAGGTCCCAGAGCCCAGAGGATTCTGGTGAAACGGTGGGACAGCAGCCTACAGGTGGAAGCAAGAAACCAGCCAAAACAAAACTATACATTAGAACTGATCATGCACATCAAAGACGGAAAACAAAGAAGGGAAGGCGTGGTACGTTACCCAGCAGCCCCGCTAGAGAGCGCATGTCCTTCTCCATCAGCATGTATATCTCCTCCTCCGAGAAGCGGCCAATGCCGTGGCCGTGCATCTCGCTTCACAATGCCTTTCGTTATGTGGCACACGACCCACCTCAGCAGGTTACTGAAGGGACCACCACCACTAAGGGAGAGCATCTTCCGGGTCTCATTGAGATTGTCCACCCACTGGCAATAAGCTAAGGTCCTGGAATTGCGTGGAAACAAGTTACTACGGTGCGTCAGGTACACAGCAAGCTCCACAGAGTCCATTTCCAATGAGGCATTCCGCGTTGGCAACGCTCTGTTGGAATGAGTCATTGCACCTTTTACAAAGAACAGTGAGAACGACAGGTATTACAGCAGGCCCTGGGTGATGCCTGCACTTCAAACCTGTGAGAGGAACAGTGAAGCCAGAGAAAAACGCCTTGTTGCAATTCCTCAAGCCTCTGCGCCGCCCACTTCTTACCCGCACTACCCACGGCCCTTCCCGGCAGGCCCTCCCAAAGCTCTGCATCTGCTTCCCCTTCAGCAACCCCAGAGAAAGCAAGTGGAACCCCACAAGAAAGGGCTTTTAGGCAGGGAAGTGAGGATCTAGGGGCAGGAGCACGGGAAGGGAGGCAGCAGAGGCCAGACAGCCGGTTTACTCTCTCCTAAGGGAAGTCATGGCTACACAGCTTTATGCTCTGTGGCAATGCACACTTCCGGGCGGCACGCTTTGCACATGCTTTTTACTTCATGAGGTTTCTGTGGAAAAAATAAAGAAACCTTGTCTTTGACAGAGGATCAGGAGCCGATACATCTGCCCCAGGTTTATTATAAAGTCCATAATGCGTATTGCGTAAATGATTCATTCTTCCACAAGTCAATTGTCTGTGTTCAGCTGGTCCTCCAGGGCTTGAAAGTAAATGCAGTTTTCAAATGAATTTTTAAAATTTCTGCTCCTGGCATAATCCGTAAGTCATTCATTATAAGTTATACTATGGAGAAAAATAATAAAACAAACACAAATACCAGAAGAAATGGATTTACTTTTCCATGTGGATTGCACTTGTAGAAAACTCACCGGCCCAGAGAATAGATGTGGACAATTAAGCAGTTCTTTACTATTGATGTATTATTTAGTCACAGTACCCAGACCTGAGTGAATTTTGTTCTCCCAGCCTGTGCAATTACAGGAATGGGTTCTTCTTGGTGGGAGTTGGGTGCTTTAGGGGACACATTCAGGGGTGCTGAGATCACAGTGATACCTAGATCAGGAGGTTCTCGGGGTTGACCCGCACCTCTAGCATGCAAAGTATGTGCATGAGTCCTTGGCTCTAATTTCTGGTCCTAACAAGAATGTTTCAGTGGTGAATAGTTACTGGTAGATAGAAATTAAAGTGTTTCCTATTAAGGTTGAGGGCAGGCATAAGATCGCTCCATTTCTCCTGATGACAAGCAATGAATGATGTACTGACCATCCTCGCCATTCTGTCCAGCATTAGTGGGCACAGCTGTAATGGCCACTTTGGAAAACTTAGAAGAGCGAAAAAAAATACCTTTAGAAATTGTTTGTTATTTTCCACATAATAAGAAAAGAAACCTGAATTTTTCATCATTTTATATAGTTCAGTTGATTTGTTCTTTCCTCTTAAAAGAGTAAAAGAAAAAGACTCTTCTAACTTTTTTTTTTTTTTTTTTTGCTTTTTTGGATCACACCCGGAAATGCTCAGGGGTTATTCCTGATTCTTCACTCAGAAATTACTCCTGGCAAGGTTCGGGGGCCATATGGGATGCCGGGGATCGAACCTGGGTCAGCCATGTGCAAGGTAAACGCCCTAACCGCTGTGCTATCACTCTGGCCCCCTCTAACATTTAAACAATCATAATTTCACTGAAAAGTCCTACAGTCAGTTTCAACACACCCTCTATTCCACATTATGCTTTCACTATCTTTGAAAAGAATGCCTACAAATTCTGTTCAAAATCTTTGTGTATCTTTTTTTTTCTAATTTTCTCAAAATAAATTAAGAATTAAGGGGGGGAGGGCCAGAGGGACAGTACAGCAGATAAGGAGTTTGCTTTTGCACACAGCCAACTGGGGTTCAATTCCCAGCATCCTATTTGGTACCCTGAGCACCACCAGGAGTGATTCCTGAATGCAGAGTCAGAAATAGCTTGAGCATCATTGATTGTTCCCCCACCAAAAAAATGAAGTAAACAATTTTATTTAAAAGAGAAAAAAGTTTCATTACTATAGTAGCTAATGACTAACCAAAGAGTGAGCAATGTATAATCAAAGTAATCAACGGATCTTGGAATAAAATATCTCACCTTTGATGGTTGATGGAACATTGCATGACTGAAACCTAATCATGAACAACTTTTTTAATTGTGTATCTCATAGCAATTCAATTTTTTTAAAAAAGCTCACCTTTATTCTAGTAAAATTATGTAAACACACAAACCAAACAGCATTTTATCTGCTCCTCTGTAAGTGCAATGTTAAGGCACTTGTCTTTTATGCAGCTGAACTCTGTACCCCATATGGTCCCCTGAGCAGTGCCAGAAGTGACCCGCCAAAAAAAAGCTGTACTTTCACAATATTAGAAGTCAATGATTTCATTCTCAGGAAGAAAACTAAATTCTCCTGGGCCAGGGAGCCAGCTCAAAGGGCTTGAGGGCACCTTTCCATGCTGGAGGCTCGGGTTGGAATCCCTCAAAGGGCTAGGGTGTACCTTTCCATGCTGGAGGCCTGGGTTAGAGCCCCATCACACCAGGCACAACGAGGAGCAGCCCCCAAGCATCAAGTCAGGAGTAGCCCATGAGTACTGCATGGTGTGGTCCAAAACATAGACTAAATTATCCTAAATTATACATGAATAGCATCCAGGGAATATCTAAATTATCTAAACAGAAGGAATTTGAGAGTCAAAGAGGCATAAAGACCTGGGAAGCTTGTCATGCATTACAACCAAACTAGGTTCAATCCCCAGCACCACACAGGGTCCCTGAGCACTCTCTAGGAGTGATCCCTGAGGACAGCCTGGAGTAGGAAAAGGAAAAAGAGGAAAATGAAGAGGAAGAAGGAGTTTTATGGTTTCTATACTAGGAGGGTGACATGAAGAAAATACATTCTGCGTAGACCAACTACTCTGGTGTTAGCCAGGTGAGCAGATTCTCCAAGCAGAGCAAGCAGAAGTACACTGGCCACTGATGAATTCAAGAAGCTCAGAAAAGGCAGGAGCTGCCAAAGCATCCAGAAGTGTACAGCTGGGGAGGACAGGTGAGGAGTGCCGGGACCAGCCTGCTGCAAACAGTGCTGACCTATTTTGAAGGCAAAGCTTAATAACCGCTTACTCTGAAGCAGACAGGAAGCACGATCAGGTGTGGAGCTATGTGAAAACAAAGGCCACAGACAGGGGACAAAAAGAATGGAGGAAGGCACATTTGTGGCAAAACCAAAGAAAGACCAGGCAAGAAACGATAACCTGACATTGGCAGAGGAGAGAGTATCCTGGGAAGGTCGGGAGAAACATCACAAAATGAGGAAGAGAGGACCAGGAGACAGCTCACAGGGCTGGAGCACTGCGTGGGAACAGCCCCCGAAGTGCTGCTGGTTGTGGCCTAAAACAAAAAAAAGAAAAGACATGGTACAGGGCTAGGAATAAAGGGAAATCAAGTCTCTCCATGGAATGCTCTGAGTGGTCACAGTTCCTAACTCTGTCACTGTGGAATACAGTCACTGATGAAAAACAAGCTCCCCTGTTGCTTTTGAAGACCACCCCCAACAGGGAACCTCTGAGTGAGGCTGTCCAGAAGGTCACAAACTCACAAAGGAAGCCCAGACACAAGTGAGGGAATCTGTGGGCACGAGAGGTGGGCGACCCTGTAAAGCTGTGAAAGGAGAGGGTGGTGCCCGGGGAGTTTCTAGGGTGAGAAATGAGCATCTGGGGCAGCCGTGTAAGGCCAAGTTAGAAAATAAGAAGCCAGGGTCAGAGAGATAGCAGGGGAAGGTGCTTGCCTTGCACACAGCTGACCCAAGTTCGATCCCCAGCACCCCTATGGTCCCCCACCAAGCACCACAAGAGTGATTCCTGAGTGTGGAACAAGGAGTATGCTCTGAGCACTGCCAGCTGTGGCCTGAAAACAGGACAGAAAATGAAAAATGAGATGCCAGCTTAGAGAGAAGGATGGGATGCGCGCTCTGAGAGGGCGCAGTGGAGAGGCAATACTGGAGTCAGGAGCTACAGCAAGACATAGGGTTCTTGTCGGATGAACCCCGAAGACCAGGCGACAGGATGCACAAACAGGGAGAGTGTCTTTAAGCAGTTGGGCTGAAAACGGAGCTCAGTAACAGACTTGTTGTCTTCTCTGGGTTCTACCCCTCAACACTGCTAAAACAAAAGAAGTTGACACTACATTAGCAGATGTGGAGGGAAGAAGCAGATGTCTGAGTAGGGGGAGACCCTATCCCAGTGTGAAGCTGGTTCTCTAGCGACACTGGCACACTAAACAGAGGGTACTGGGGGCTAGCACAGGGGTTAAGATGACCAACGTGCATGCGCCAACCCCAGTTCTACCCCTGGCACCATATGTGGCCCCTTGAGCCCTGCTAGAGTCATCACTGAGCAAAAACAGGAGTTAAGCCCTGAGCAGAGTTGGGTCTAACTCCAAAGCCGAAAAACAACAACCAAAAACCACAGGGCAGATCTAGATTTTGCAACAAGAGACAAACTGAGAAAATGTCTCATCCTCCTTTTCTCTGCCCCTCCGTTCTTTTCGATCTCTGTGCCCGGAATTACAGAGTGACATCAAGGAAGAGAAGCAGGGCTGGAGGGATAGCCCAGCGGGTAGTGTTTGCCTTGCACGCGCTGGCCCATGCCGGCCTGGGTTCGATCCCTGGCTTCCCATATGGTCCCCTGAGCACTGCCAGGAGTAATTCCTGAGTGCAGAGCCAGGAGAAATCCCTGAGCATTGCCGGGTGTGACCCAAAAAGCAAAAAAAAAAAAA
>JAJIBD010015736.1:0-25000 GCA_021461705.1 Cryptotis parvus | reverse complement strand
AAATGGCTAAACTATAGGGGCTTTCTTCTTCCATAATGTCAATGGCTGCAACTATTTAAGATGTTGAAATGAAATGACATCAAGTCAACTGAAGAGAAATAAAATACCAACTCCTCCTACCACAGTCCTATAATGATGAAAATCGGCCTATCTGGATCCTAAGGAGCATATTGGGATAACAGGATTATGCATAGCTTTTCCTTTCTTGTATTCGAACTTTTCAAAGTTTTCATTTACAAAACACAACTGACCATAAATTGAAACCCAGGGTCTTTACTTAGACCTTGAAGCAAAAAATTAAAAAGTAAATTTTCATGATAATTTATAAGGGATAGTAATTAAGCTGCATTCTCAGTAGGCCCTGGGTATATTGATTAGTCTAGAGCTAATAAGAAGTCTCTGGGACTGAGGCATTTTATTAGCCAAAGACTTCTCGAAAGTAAGATAAACAGCTCTAAAGAGCTTCCTAGAATAGAGGCTCTTTAAGGCTCATCTGTGGCAGGCTCATCTCTGGAGGCCTTAAGGTCCAAACCTCCTGCATAATAAGATGTTCTTTGTCTTTACTCTGCTAGAATCCATCACAACTTTCAAGACAAAAGGGGTCCTGAGAACCAAAGTTGGAAAACTACCAACTATGACCAGTTTTCATAAGGTTTGAAAAAAGAATATGTGAAAAATGAGGTCTTTGTAGGAGCCAATTAGTTATACCTGCGGTTACCAAGAAGATCTTTTAAAAACGCTGAAATTAAATAAACACAAACTCTCCAAAACCCCCACCCCCACCCAAATGACCTGGAATGGGATTCCAGCGCTCCAGCAAGTGAATGCAGGCACCAGTGACATCTCCATAAGTCCAGTTGCAAGCAAGTGTAGCCCAAGGGTATCTGTGATTCCACTGCTCGAGCAAATCAATGAACAATGGGAAGACAAGTGACAAGTGACAAGTGCGATTCCAGACCATGAGACAAAATGTAGAGAAAAAAATAAGTAGAAGACAGTGACTCCTACTAAGACACACATTCATCCACGGTTCCTCCTTCTTCATCCTACACATGCCTGAAGCCACAAAGGCCAGTTTCCACTGTGTAGTCATGGGAACCAAACCAGCCGATGATTACAAGGACTTGACTGATTGGCCTTTTCAGAAGAGCAGATGAAGAGCAGATCAAGGAAAAGAAGTTTACTGCTTACAGGGCGAGAGAAGTGGCTTGAGGACTTCAAAGCAGGTAAACCAGGGGCAATGCAAAGAGAAGGCAGAGCCGGGGCCAGACGGGAAGCTTGAGCTCACGCTGAAACTGCTGCCTGTCACAACTTGAACCCTGGCCATTAACAAGCGCCCTGATCACTTCAAGCGTAGGGATAAAACTTTTACAGCTCTTCACTCTGCCTGCTTGATCACTTTCTGGCTTGTAGGTTTGCCCTGTATATGTTTTTCACTCTCTTGTCCAAGGTTAAGGAGCATCTGAGCTATAAGAGGTCAGAAGGAGTCAAGGATTTCTACAGATTCCAGAGTTCTTTAGACTTTTCCTTAAGTTCAAGTGCAAAAAGTTTTGCAAGTACATCACTGCAGTCATATTTCTTTCCTTTTTTTTTTTTTTTTTGGTGGGCCACACCTGTCAGTGCTCAGGTGCTACTCCTGGTTCTGTGCTTCTGGCTGCTCCCAGATGTGCTTGGGGTACCATATGTGGGGCTGGAGGTCTAACATAATTGGCCATAAGCAAGGCACAAGGCAAGCACCTCACCCTCTCCGCTTCTCTCTCTCTCTCTCTCTCTCTCTCTCTCTCTCTCTCTCTCTCTCTCTCTCTCTCTCTCTTCCTCCCTATTTGGGGGAGAGAATCACACCTGGCAATGACCATGTAGGACGCATGTGCAAAAAAGTGTTTTTTACCCATTGTACTTATATCTCTGTAAGTATGGAGGGCTATAAAGAGAACCCCGTTATACTTATCTCTCTGGGAAAAAATGGGGTCAGAGAGATAGATAGTACAGAGGAAGTGACTCCCTGAGTGCAGTGCCAGGTGTGGCCCCTGCAGACAGACAGACAGACAGACAGACAGACAGACAGACAGACAGACAGACAGACAGACAGACAGACAGGAAGACAGACAGACAGACAGACAGACAGACAGACAGACAGACAGACAGACAGACAGACAGACAGACAGACAGACAGACCAAACATAATTTTAGCGCAAACTCAACCACTAATTCTGCAAGATGTTGCAGACGTGAGGACCAGATTTACTGGAGTAACTGCAGTGATAGTCATGGATTAACTTCAGATCTTACTGGAGCTGTCTATTCTATGCTGGTACAGGGTAAAACAAAACAAGTGAAAAAAAAGTATTTTAGGGGCCAGAGTTATAGTACAGAGGGTTGGGCATTTGTCTTGCACATGGCTGAGCCGATGTTAATCCTCAGCACCCTAGATAATCCCCAAACCCACCACGAGTGGGAGGAGAGCCAGGAGTAAGCAGAGCACAGGTTGGTATGACCAAAATTACAAAAACAATTCTTTAAATGAGTAATAGCATTTTATACAAATCACAAGAGACATGGAATATTACACTTGAGTCTGACAAACCTCCATCAAATAAGAGGTTATTCCACAAAAACCCAAGAATGGGGAAGCTTAAGTAGGGAAGCATGACAAGATCTGTACAGTGAGAGACAAGATAATTATATGTTTTGATTTTTTCTTAAGTTTGCAGGTTCTGAGGCATGCTAGAAAAAGAAAACAAGTATTTGTAGAAACAAAATAAAAACTCAATGTTCCTTAGAGGCCTTGCTGATAACTCTCTGGCACTGAGCAGCTTAGTTTTCAACAATTATTATTTAGCAAATTGAAGTAAAATTCTAGGTAGTTGAATTATGTTTTTATTTTTTTAGGGGAGGGGCTGTCACACCTGGAAATGTTTGAGGCGGTAGCAGCCTGTCTTGCTGCTCAGGGTCACTCCCAGAGGTGCTCAGGGGCCCCTGCCTGCATTCATCCCCTGAACTGTCTCTCCAGCACTCCCGGAAGCTTTTAACTTTAGAAAGAGATTTTAGTCTTTATAAAGACTTGACATATGAAGTACTAATTATGTTGGAAGCAAGTTGCTATTAAAAGGCCAACGACACCCTGGTTACAGATCTCCTTCCTGCGCCTCCGTCTCCTTCGAAGGAGCTTCACTAGGTTAAAATTAAATCTGCGTTGTGGTAGGTAGGGGTCCTAGCCTACCAGGAATTTCCCATTTGCCTCACCACACAAATGTATGCCGATAAAATCATAAGCCCGAAAGGGGGACTAGGGACTGGCTCTGGTGTTACTCAGTAAACTTGCTCAGATGGTTTAATTCTAGTGCCTGGCAATGTTTTGCTTTGGTCCCAGTGGTGTGGGCGGCTCTGCAACCATCACCAGGGCAACGCTCCACGATGCTCAGGAAGTTCTGCAGGCTTAGGGACTGAATCTGGGCCTTGCACATGCAAGACGTGTGTTTGAACTATTTAAGCTCTCTCTCAGGATCATACACACATGGTCCCTGAGTATACAATGTTAATCTCAGGTAACATTATAAAAGAAGAATAAGGCTTATATATTTTGCAATTACTGCTTACATATATGTAAATATGTATGTATATATTTGCATTATGTATAAATATGTATGTATGTAAATATATTATACATATGTGTGTATATATGTGTAAAAGAGCCTGGCAGGCTACCCGTGGTGTATTCGATATGCCAAAAATAGTAACAATAATGGACCTGGAGCCATAGCACAGAGGTAGAGCATTTACCTTGCATGCTGCGGGCCTGGGTTCAATTCCCAGCATCCCATATGGTCTCCCAAGCACTACCAGGAGTGATTCCTGAGTGTAGAGCCAGGAGTAACCCCTGGGCATTGTCACTGGGTGTGACCCATAAAGCCAAAAAAAGGTGTCTATCAAGGAGGCAGGCAGGGAAGGAACTTAGGACCACTGGTGGAAGGAAGGTGAAAGTGGTGGTAGGGTTGGTGAGCTCAAACTCGGCTATCGATCACTTAGTAAATCACAGTGCCTCAAATAGGATGTACATCTTTATTTATTTATTTATTTATTTATTTATTTATTTATTTATTTATTTGCTTTTTGGGTCATACCTGGTGATGCTCAGGGGGTTACTCCTGGCTCTGCACTCAGGGAATTACTCCTGGCAGTGCTCAGGGGACCATATGGGATGCCACGGATTGAACCTGGGCCGGCATGAGCCGGCTGCGTGCAAAGGCAAACGCCCTACCCGCTGGACTATTGCTCCGCCCCTGTAAAATATTTTTTAAAGAGGGAATAAGGTTATAGAACGATGCAAAATACAGAAAGGAAAATCCTCCAGTAGACACTAGTAAAGCAAGACCATTAACATATTAAGAGGATTATACACTGTGACCAAGTCGACTTTATCCCAGTATAAACCTTGCATAGGTTGATTTAACACAGGAAAAATAAATCAATGTGGTATCTTACAAAGATTAAAAAAATTATATTCAGGGCCGGAGCTATAGCCCAGAGGGTAGGGTGTTTGCCTTGCACGCGGCCAGCCCATGCTGGCCCGGGTTCAATCCCCGGCATCCCATATGGTCCCCCGAGCACTGCCAGGAGTAATTCCTGAGTGAAGAGTCAGGAATAACCCGTGAGCGTTGCCAGGTGTGACCCAAAAAAGAAAAATAAATTATATTCAGGGGCCAGAACAATAGTACAGCAGGTAGGGCATGTTCCTTGAATGTAGCCAACCAGGGTTCGATTCCCCACATTTCATATGGTCCCCAAGCCCTGTCTGGAGTAATTCCTGAGCGCAGAACCACAGAATTAACCCCTGAGCATTGCGGGTGTGACCCAAAAAGTAAAAAAAAAAAATACATTCATTTTATAAAATTCAGGAAAAAAAAATTGACAAAATTCAACACTTTTCATGATGAAAACACTTGTCAGGAATAGAAGAAAACTTTCTCAACCTGATAAAGGTCATGTATGAAACACTCATAGCTAATGTCATACTTATGCTAAAACACATTTTTCCTCAAAGATCAGGAACCAGGTCAAATATCAACTCTTGCCATTTCTAGTCAATCTTGTAGAAGTTCTAGCCAGACAATTAGGAAATAAAAAGTATCCAAGCTGAAAGGGAAGAAAAAAATACTATCTGTATTCACACACGGTCCACACGATACACAATTTTACATGTAGAAAATATTCGTGAATATGTAATGCATGCAGTCAAATGCTCTACCCCTGAGCATGCAGAGACTCACAGACATGAAACAGAGCTGCTACTTGCTCTCCCTGTGCCCAGCCGCTCACGAGGCGCCCAGGAGGGATGGCGGGTTCTAGCCCTGGCCTGCCACCCCAGCAGAGCCTTACAAGCCAGACGACCCCCACTCCATGAGGGCCTCCATTTTTCACATCCAGACTTCTCTCTCGTCAGAACTCCACCCAGCAGACCAGCCTATCACAGACAGGCTCGCGCGGCAAGCAGCCGTGCAGTTCATCAATATATGCTGGACTTAGAGATGACTACAAGAGTATGCTACCTTCACGGCAGAGCCTAGCAAGCTACCCGTGTCGTATTTGATATGCCAAACACCAGTAACAATTATAGACCTCATTCGGAATGGATTGAGGCTCTTTATGTTCCTGGAGCAAGCAGATACCCTTGGCTCTACTAGCATGAGACAGGACATATGGAGATGTTACTGGGGCCCGCTCGAGCAAATCGATGATGAACGGGAAGACAGTGATACAGTGATGTAATGCATGCATGTCACATACAACATGCCTCTTAAGAAAGGGCAGGCAAGACAATGGGGAGCGGGAAGTTAGGTCAGAGAAGGGACCACTACGACAATGACAGCAGGAAATGGTCACTCTGGACAGGAAGTGGAGGAGACAAAGTGATGCGTATTATCCCCTGTAGTAGCAGTATTGAAACCACAGTGCCTAAACGGTAAAACAAAAATGGGGGAGAGAGATAGAGAAGAAAAGTGTCTGCCACAGAGACAAACGAGGTGGTGGGAGAGAAACTGGGGACATTGGTGGAGGGAATGGACGCCAGTGAAGGGATGAGTGAGTGCTCCAACATTGCACAACTAAAACTCAATCACGGAAAACTTTGTATCTCACAGTGATTCAATACATTTTTGGGGGGAGTCACACAAGCAATGCTCAAGGGTTACTCCTTGCTCTGCACTCAGGAATTACTCCTGGCAATGTTTGGGAGACCAGTGATGCTGGTGATCAATCCTAGGTAGCTCGTGTATACTATTTCTCCAGGACTGATTCAATTTTTTTTTCTTTTTGGGTCACGCCCAATGATGCTCAGGGGTTACTCCTGGCTCTGTGCTCAGGAATTACTCCTGGCACTGCATGGGGGACCATATGGGAGGGGGGGATCAAAACCAGGTCAGCTGCATCTAAGGCAAACACCCTACCTGCTGGACTATCACACCGGCCCTGATTCAATAAATTTTTCAAAAAGAAGAAAAGGAATAGCAAGATTTTAGAATACAAAATTAATATAAAATATAAATTCTACTTCTACGCACTAGCAATAAACTACTGATTGTTTTGAAGCATAGGTAATACAACAGAGTTAATTTGCATGATTCTGACAGCTAAAGTTACTGCACCTTCACCACCACCAAAGTGCCTGACCCTCTTCTACCAGCTTATGTCATTTCTTTTTCACCATTGGTAGAAAGGAAAGAAAACCCTCGAGGTATTGCAGGTGTGGCTGCCATGCCTGGCTGCATTGACAGGTGGCAGACAGAAGACAGGCTTGTCTACACCCAGGACTCTGCCCCGTGGGCCCTGGGTGGTGGATGGTTTGACATAGAAAAGGACTGGGCCTCCTGGGATGAACCCAGAGCCATGGCAGAGCCTGGCAAGCTACCCGTGGTGTATTCAATATGCCAAAAACAGTAACAATAATGAACCTCATTCTCAACGAATGGAGACGTTACTGGCACCTGCTCGAGCAAATTGATGAACGACGGAAGACAAGTGATACAAGTGAAGAAAGGAAAGAAAACCTAGGAAGTGGAAAGGCATTTGAAGTTCATTGACCAGAACACATATTTTTTTTTTTTTTTGCTTTTTGGGTCACACCCGGTGATGCTCAGGGGTTCTTCCTGGCACTGCACTCAGGAATTATTCCTGGCAGTGCTTGGGAGGACAATATGGGATGCCGGGAATCAAACCCGGGTCGGTTGGCTGTGTGCAAGGAAAACGCCCAACCTGTACTGCTATTGCTCTGGCCCAAGACCTAAAATATTAATGTAGCAATTTTCCCAAAACTAATCTGAGGATTCAACACAATCTCTGATAAAATTCTATTTGTTTCCTATGCAAAAGTTGGTAAGAGAAGCTATTCATGTGAAATTCAGGAACCAAGAACTGCCAAAATAACCTCTGAAAATAATGACAAAGTAGAAGTTTTAAAAATTCATCACAGGGGCCGGAGCGATAGCCCAGCGGGTAGGGCGTTTGCCTTGCATGCGGCCGGCCTGTGCCGGCCTGGGTTCGATCCCGGCATCCCATATGGTTCCCTGAGCATAGCCAGGAGTGATTCCTGAGTGCAGAGCCAGGAGTAACACCTGAGCATTGCCGGGTGTGACCCAAAAAGCAAAAAAAAAAAAAAAAAAATTCATCACAGGGGCCACAGAGCTAGCCCAGCAGGTAGAGCATTTGCCTTGCATGTGGCCGGCCGGTGGCAGCCCGGGTTCGATCCCCGGCCCCCATATGGTTCCCCGAGCACCGCCAGGAGTAATTCCTGAGTTCAGAGCCAGGAGAAACCCCTGAGCATTGCTGGGTGTGACCCAAATAAAATAAAATAAAAATTCATCTACAAGTTAAAGCAATGTATGACTGAAACCCAATCATGAACAACTTTGTAATTGTGTATCTCACTAAGATAAAGTTAAATAAAACCTCACCACAGATCAACAGCACCAAAGGTGTGGTATAAACAAATGGATGGATACAGTACAGAGTGACATGAGAGATGTAGTTATATTGTCAATTAGAGGAGCCCACACAGTGACCGTTGACAGACCCATACCCCCATATGCTCAGGACCACTGGGTTACCCTAGAGGTGTTCAGGGGTTTACACAGTTTGAGAGATCAAATGCAGGGGCCTCACACACGCCAAGAATGCTAGTTATCTATTTTTCAAAACCCTGACGGGGCCAGAGGAATAACATGCTGGTAGGGCAATTGCTTTGCACGCGACTGTCCCCCAAGCCCAGCCAGGAGTGATCCCTGAGTACAGAGCCGGGAGTAGACCCTGAGCACCGCTGGGTGTTGCCCCACACCCAGCCGAAGAAAAAACAAACCTGCACCTAAATGTTTACATGTTTCAAACAGGGAAAGGTTAAATAAGCCACTGGTACATTCACACTACGTAATCACTGTATCACTGTATCACTGTATCACTGTCTTCCTGTTCATCATCGATTTGCTCGAGCGGGCACCAGTAACATCTCCATATGTCCTGTCTCATGGAAGTAGAGCCCAAGGGCACCTGCTTGCTCCAGGAACATAAAGAGCCTCAAACCATTCCATCAGGTCATGGGAATGAAGTCTATAATTGTTACTGGCATTTGGCATAAACTATGGGTATAGGAAACAAGTTGGATCAACCTGAAAGGCATTATGCTGTGTGAAAGAAACCAATCTCAAAATAACCAGAGGAGATGGAGAGATAGTATAGTATAGAGGTGATGGCACATGTGTGGTCAACCTGGTTCCATCCTCAGCCCCACATACGATCCCTAAACACCATCGGGGTGATCCCTGGGCAGAGACAAGAGTAAGCCCCAAACACTGCTATGATTCAGGTCCACAAGGTTAAAAAGAAAACAACAACCAAAGATCACATAGTGAGCAATTCCATTCATATTCTAAAAAGACTAACTATACTGATGGAGAGCCGATAAGTGATTGGCAGGAGTATGTGGCGATCACACAGAGCAACGTGAGGGTGTTTAGGGGCACCGTGGAAATATTGTATATTGTAATTGTGTATGCCTGTTCTTCAGTTCATAAAACTAACACTCCTAAAGTCCATTTTATTTGTAAACTAAGAAGATCAAATTAAAACAGATACTCCAAAATGCATCCACACCCTGTGCAGCTGTTTTAAAATGAGAAATAAAACTGGGATAGAGGCCTTGTATGTGTAAGAGGAATATGAACCTCACGAAGACCCATTCCTTTCGGAGAACTGGTTCTGGCGGTGTACAGGAATGTAAGCAAATTCTTCAATGTCATTTTTGTCAAGTGTAATTAAGATAATATTTTTATTTTAAACTTACGTATCACTCTCAAGCAAGTCCGTTCCTGTTTTCCTGGGGACTGTTGAATTCCCCACATGAAAGTAAGTGAATTATTTGAAATCCTAGTAGTTACGGAGGCATGCACAGAGCCGGGAGGTGTGCGGTGGGGGTGATGAAGATATCTCTTAGATAAGGCCAGTGAAATAACTTTGTGTATTATGGAATTCTACAAAATGCTAGGCATTTTAATTTGAATTAATACCTGTTTATGGTGACCTACTATTTAGCCTCTCTGCTAGAGAGATCCACTGGATTTTGAAGCTGGAAAAGATTCACTGTTTATCCCTTCATTTTATTCTAAAAAAGAAAAGAAAAAAAAAAACAAGGCCCAGAGGAGGTAATGAACTTATCCAAGATGACACAGCCAGTTGGTTACAAAGGAACTGGAACTCATTTTCATAACACTTAATTCTGTTCCATTTCCTCTCAAGTGACTATGAAGCCATTTCTGGTTCCAGTAAAGATCTCTATGAGTAATATCTTAGCTAAGGTTTGTGTTTTGGATATGCCCATATTTCCACTGTTTCCCTGCAATCTACAACTGTTTTTTGTTATTGTTGTAATTAAACTTATTTTCATGGGGAACAAAATTCCTGCCATGCCTTATTAGAGACTGCAGGGACACAGGTTCTCATTAGTTTAAAAATGGCTAATCTGATGTAAACTCTTTCACCAGCCATGATCCAAAGACTCATAAATAAATCTTGAGAGAGATCAACAAGATGCAGAGATTCTTTCAGACCCATACTAGGCTGAGTCCCCTGGGCTCACCTACCCAAACAGAGACCCAGCAGGTGAAAACCTCCTCACTCTACAACTGCCGCCATGCTCCCGGGCTGACTCCATTGCTCGGAACAAGCGTCATACAAAAATGAATCTGTCGAAAAACTCAGGTATTCGGTTCTTGTGACAAATCTCCAGGTTTTCATAGAGTCTGGGATGGGCTACCTTCTCCCATCTCTCTATACTTCTGAAAGCTGCGGCAGTCATGCATATACTCCCAAACCTAGTTAAAATTTTAACTCCAGGGTCTGAGAGATAGTACAGCAGATAGGGTGTTTGCCTTGCTCGTGGCCAACCCAGGTTCAATCCCTGGCATTCCCTATGTCCCCTGAGCACTGCTTGGGGTGATTCCTGAGTGCAGGGCCAGGAGTAACCCCTGAGTATTGTAGGGTATGACCCTAAAAAGTGAAAAAAAATCAACTTCATCTATTTCATCTCATTAAAAATGTTGGTCTTCCTCCTGGAGCTTCCTACCTCAAACTCTACAACATTGATAAACCGGGGTAGCATACTAGATTGGATGGGATGTAATGTATAAGGCATCCGTTCTCGATAAACAAAATAACAACACAGAAGGCTTAACCTGTAACAACATCTTGGTAATATATAAGCGCTCAATAGCTCCATGGTAAGATACACAATCTTCACTAACTTTCTTCTAAGGAAGCATTTTATCATTCTTTTAGAAAATTATAGGGGCTGGAGTGATAGCCCAGCGGTTAGGGCGTTTGCCTTGCACGCAGCTGGCCTCTGCCGGCCCGGGTTCGATCCCCGGCATCCCATATGGTCCCCCGAGCACCACCAGGAGTAATTCTTGAGTGCAGAGCCAGGAGTAACCCCTGAGCATTGTCGGGTGTGACCCAAAAATATAAAAAAAAGAAAGAAAATTATAACAAGTAATATAAAACAAATTATTGAGGGCGTGCCATAGGGGCAGGCTTAGGGATTTCTGGGAAAATTGGATAATGGCGGTGGGAAGGTGCAATGGTGGTAGGATTGGTGTTGGTTTTTTGTATGTCTGTAACAAATCCTCATGACCAACTTTATAACCACAGTGTTTATGTAAGGTGCAATGGAAAATAAAAGTTAGAAATAAATAAATTTAAAAATAAAGTAAAAAATTAATTAAAATGGCTAATCTATAAAGTAAGGATGTGTGACGAGTGGCTAAGAACACCAGCATCGGGTCAGAATGAGACTTTACCAGGTAGGGCGTTTGCCTCGCAGCCTCAGTCAACCAGGGTTCCAATGCCAGCATCCTATGTGGTCCCCCAAGCACTGCCAAGAGGAATTCCTGAGCACAGAGCCAAGAGTAATCCCCAGGTGTGGATCCAAACCATAAACGGAAAACCAAACCACCAGGATTCAGATGAGGATCCTGGCCTCCCCCATTGTCTCACTCGTTCTATAGCCTATCTGTGCCTTCGCTTCATTTGGTTGTTGCATTGATCAAATGCGTTAATATGTGCACAACATCACAGTGCCCACTTCTTAAGGAAATACTGATTAAATGAGTTCATATATACAAAACATCACCATGCCACTTCTTAAAGATCTATTGATCAAATGAGTTAATATATGCAAAACATCAGTGCCCACTTCTTAAGGAACAACATTGTGATTCTTCATCAAAAGCCTTTGAAGCTGTTCTCTTCTGGAAAACCACCTGGAATGTCATGGCCACTCATATACCCACCAAGGCCACAATTTCTGCTAGCTGAAACAGAGCTAACAGGAGTTGGCTGAGTTAGTATAATTATTCATTTGCAAGACACAAGGATAAGTCCTATGAGGACATTTCGTGTTTCTTTGCATGAAGCAGCAACAAAAATGAAAATACAACAACAACAACCAAAAAATCCACATCCCAAACTGGAATTCCCAAAACTACAATCTCATATGGTATGCTAAAAATTCCACTTCTGCTCCCTCAGGGAAAAGCTCCCAGGGGCTGAAGAGATGGTGCAGAGGGTGAGACACTGGCCTTGCACATGGCTGACACGGATTCCCTCCCTTTCAGTCCCTGGCACACATAGTCAAAAGAGCACAGTCAGGAGTGACCCGTGAGCACAGAGCCAGGTGTAAGCTCTGCGCATAGCTGGGTGTCACCCAAACATCCACCCCACCCCCAAAGTTACTTTTTTTTGAGATGTCATATTTGTAGAATGTCAAGACTCCAAGGAAAGAAAAGATAGACGAAATATATTTTCAAGGAGAAATTCCTTGAGAGAGAGAGAGAGAGAGAGAGAGAGAAGGGAGAGAGAGAGAGAGAGAGAGAGAGAGAGAGAGAGAGAGAACTAGAGACAGGGAATAATAACAACTTGCTTTCATTCAGATATTCACTGAGCATCTACTATGTGCCATAACAGAAAATTCAGCTCTGAACAAGACACCCTTGCCCCAGAAACTCAATCTTGCACCACTGTAAAAAGTTCTTCATCCTGTAGGAGAAATGGGAAGGCCACCAGTGTCTGCAAAGGGCGACACTCACTGCACTTGATTGGGCAAGAAGAGCTTCCACAGAGAGGGATAAAACGTAATGCTGCAGAAGAGACATTCGAGAACATTCGAGAACTGAGGCTTGTGGTGATCCTGGGGAGAGAACAGGAAACAGCGTCGAACACAGCAGCGTGGGTTAGAAATTGGCCTGCACCCGTCAGCCGTCTTTGGTTCTGACAAGAAAACCCACCAGTAGTTTCAATTAAACCTTTACTGTTATAAATTATTATTATTATTATCATTCATCACCAGTGGTTGAGCCACATGAAGAGCTCTTCAGCCCTCTAAGAGCTAAGCCCCTTCCTTCAATCCTAGGGAGAGCCAGAGAGCCAGAAGCCGGTCTGGCTTTGCTCAGCAGTGGCTGTTAGCGAATACAATTAACATTCCCCGGCAAGCCCGCACCTGCTGCAAGAGGAGCAGCTGTCGGACCTGAGGCGCTGACTTGCTCTTCCCGTCTCTGCTCCCTCCGGAGGCGCTTAAGAGAGCTCTGTGTCTGCTCTCTGGACCCCTGTTCCCCTCCTCTGAGGACTCTGGGCTGCTCAGGGGCAGTCAGACTGGCCCCATCTGCCTGTATTACCGGGCTAGAAGAGATCACCACCAGGGGACACCAAGGCGCCCCACAGCAAAAGGGTCTTGGAAACCACACCGAGGGGTCTTAGTCCTGCACTGTGTTGCTGATAAATGTGTCTTGGGGTGGGGAGCTGCTCGCTGAGTTCTAGCTCTTTCTACTCTTCCTTCTTCCTTGATCCCAGTGCGAACAGAAAAGGAAGGGAACACCTAACTCTTGCGCCATTCTGTAAGGTTTCTTTACCCCCAGACTAAAGCAAACATGATGACCTGCCCAAGTATGTGGCTCCAGCACTCCCTGAAAGAATCATTAACTGGGCACACAAAGACTTGGATCCCGAAGTTGCAACTGCACCCACTTGGAAAACTCGTGGAATTTTAACAACATATTTGAGATGATTATGAAACAACGTAAGTGAGAGAAGGAATCCGAGGCTCCGACCTCCGTTGCTGTTCCAGAGTCAGGGACGCTGTCTCATTTGCCAAGGCATCGAAAATCAGATGGGCTGGACATGTAATGCGATTTGGAGACAACCACTGGACTAGAGCCATTACCGACTGGATCCCATTGGATGTCAAAAGATCATGTGGCCGCCCACCTACAAGATGGTCAGACTTCTTCGTCAAGACCCTGAATGAACGGTTTGAGGTTCTTCGTATTCCTGAAGCAAGCAGATGCCACTGGGCTACACTGGCACATGACAGAGTCAAATGGAAATGTTAACTGGCGCCCACTTGAGCAAATCGATGAATAATGGGATTCAAGTGATCTAGTGAAGTGATTTGAGATACCTCTGAATAAAGTCAAGACTCCCAAAACCATCAGTCAGTGCACAACAGCCTAAAATCTGAGAAATGTTATCTGAAACCCAGAAATTCAGGACGGGAACAAAGTCCACTCAGTATCACCCTGGGCTCTGCTGGGCAAGCCCACTCCGAAATTCTTTCATCCGTGCATAAGACTCTGGAGTCTTATGTTAGCCCCTGAGTTTCTGTCCAGTAATTAAAGGTTGCAGTTTGGGGGCCTGAGTGATAGCACAGCGGTAGGGAATTTGCCTTGCATGCGGCCAACCTGGGTTTGATTCCTGACATCCCATATGGTCCCCTGAGCACTGCCAGGAGTAATTCCTGAGTGCAGAGCCATGAGTAACACCTGAGCATTGCCGGGTGTGACCCAAAAAGCAAAAAAAAGTAAAAACAACAACAACAAAAAAAAAACACAAAGATTGCAGTTTGGTTCCTACTAACAAGCCAACCGGGTAATTCTCTGATGTTTGAGGCCTCTAGTCCTTGAAGTCTCCTTAAATCAACATTTCCAGCAATTGGTTCCTTCACTTACGAGGGAGTTTAATACATTTTTAGGTGTTCATTCTACTTTTGTACGAAAACCACATTTTCAGGTTCTTGAACACCACACTCGGTTGTGGTCTACACGGCTGGCTCCGTCCCTCTTCTGCGCTTTCTGCCCTGACCTCTCCTACACGTTCTTAACTCCAGTGCGGGTTTGTGAAAGCGATTTATAACGAAACTCATTTAACCAGCAGAGTCAAGTTTGCAGTTATAAACCAGGACAGTTATGAAATATTCCATGATAGTCCATGAGGGTTGTTTTGTTTGTTTTTTGGCTTTTTGGGGCCAAACCCAGATATGCTCAGAGGTTACTCCTGGCTCTGCACTCAGGAATTACTCCGGTAATAGCACTCCAGAGTAACATTCTGGTGCTCAGGTATCATGTGAGATGCCAGGCATCAAACCTGGATCAGCCACATGCAAGGCAAACGCTCTATCTGCTGTACTATCATTCAGGCCCATTGTTATTATTATTATTATTATTATTATTATTATTATTTGCTTTTTGAGTCACAGCCGGCGATGCTCAGGGGTTACTCCTGACTCTGCACTCAGTAATTACTCCTGGCGGTGCTCGGGGGGACCATATGGGATGCCGAGGATCGAACCCGAGTCGGCCTCGTGCAAAGCAAATGCCCTACCTGCTGTGCTATCGCTCCAGCCCCCATTATTATTTTTTTAAGGACTCATTGCATAGGGCATTTAACCCCTCCCCTTTCCCCCAAGAACTGAATTCAAGTGCGAATCCAAAATAAGTCTGTTGCTGTTTTTCAAAAGCCTTACTCAGTACATCTGTCATTCAAAGACATTCAAGGGTGAAGGTCCAAGGCAATGACTTTTATTATCAGGTCAATACGAATCCAAAGCACAGTTCCTCTTACATTATCTGGGAAATCTCGCAATAGGCACTTTTCTTGCAGACTAGCATGGCTGGTGATCTTCGGTTCTACCATCCAGCTTCCAATTTCCTCTTGCTGCTTCTGATTCACCTTCTGCAGCTGCATCCACTCAGGCCTCAGGCCCGTACCGGGAAAAGGTTCAAACAAGTGTTCTTATACCCAAATATCTCAGGACAGGGTTCCAAGGTGAGGGTCCAAAAGAATTACCCAAGACATCAACCAAAAGTGATGACTCCTAACCCAAACCTAGAGACCAGGTCTGGGTCGGAGGCCAGGAAAATACCTCTTGAATTTACACAGCCACACTCTGCCCTGTAAAGATCTTTTTTTTTTTTTCTGCTTTTCAGGTCACAACCGAAATACTCAGGGGTTACTCCTGGTGCTCGGGGTCTAGATGGGATGCCAGGGACCAAACCCAGGTTGGCCGCGTGCAAGGCAAACACCCTAGATGCTGTGCTATCGCTCCGGTCCCTAAAAATCATTCTTGTATTATCTCATATCTTGGAGAAACACCGCCTCCTGGCCTGTGTGGCTGCTCACCATTAGTAAATACCAGTTTTCAGATATCCTCAGTTATAACTAAGTGCCCTCTGCCATACAGATCACTGAGTGCCAAGGCAGTGTGCCAAGGATGATAGGAACTACGGTCCTGATTTTCAAAGATCCAGTGGGAACAACAAATGCCTACACAGAAGACAGAAAGTAGGGTCCAGAGAGATAGCATAGCGGGTAGGGCGTTTGTTTGCCTTGCACGCAGCCAACCCGGATTCAATCCTCGGCATCCCATAGGGTTCCCTGAGCACTGTCAGGAATGATCCCTGAGTGCAGAGCCAGGAGTAACTCCTGAGCATTGCTGGGTGTGACTCAAAAAAAATAAAACTCAAAAAAAGAAAAAGTAATATGCGGCACAGTAGACATAAGAATTAAAATCTAAGTTTAAGAAAAAGAATAAGATGGGGGGCCAGAGCGATAGTCCAGCGGGTAGGGGTTTGCCTTGCACGTGGCTGACCTGGGTTCGATCCCGGCATCCCATATGGTCCCCTGAGCACCACCAGGAGTAATTCCTGAGTGCAGAGCCAGGAGTAACCCCTGAGCATTGCCAGGTGTGACCCAAAAAAAGCAAAAAAAAAAAAAAAAAAAAAAGAAGAAGAAGAAGAAAGAATAAGATGAACAAATACAATCTAACCTAGACGTTAACTCTTGCAGGTACTGGGAACACACCCACATTTCTGCTTACACGAGATGACACTGTATTTCCAGGAGGGTCCCCCACAAGCCTGCTGAGGGCTGAGATCAGGCCCCGCGCCCCGAGTTCCTGCTGCCTGATAAATGACAGATGCGCGGTTGGTGAGTCATTCAATCAAGACATTCTTCCTCATGACAGTTTGGACCAGATGCCGGCTGCTCATTGCACAAGTTCATGTTTTGAAACCTAGTCATGTAATTTTATATTGAGAGGGAATGCGAGATTATGTGGCCCAGCATTTTATTTAGTTGGGGTGCACAGATCCTGGGTATTACTAAAAGAAAAGCACTTCTAGCATTTTTACAGGTGATATGTGAAAGGCCATTCTAATTATTCCTGGGGGTTGTTGGGTGACCCGCCCTCCTGAGCCTTAGCCTACAGCTACACTTAGCTTATGTGAAGAGCTGGTCCCTGCCTTTGGGGAAATCTCCGGGCAGACACAATGGGAGTTCGGGAGTTCAGGCAGAATTGAACTGATTTCATAATTTTATCTTATTTATTTACTTATTTTGCTTTTTGAGGTCACACCCGCGATGCTCGGGGTTACTTCTGAATCTGCACTCAGGAATTACTCCTGGCAGTGCTTGAGGGACCATATGGGATGCTGAGGATCAAACCCGGGTCAGCTGTGTGCAAGGCAAACTCCCTACATACTGTGCTATCATTTCATATATTTTTTTTTTTGGGTCACACCTGGCGATGCTCAGGGTTACTCCTGGCTCTGCACTCAGGAATTACTCCTGGCGGTGCTCAGGGGACCATATGGGATGCCGGGATTGAACCCGATTGGCTGCGTGCAAGGCAAACACCCTCCTGCTGTACTATCACTCTGACCCCTCATTTCATAATTTTATATGGCATATTTTTATCATGAATCTCGCTTGCCCCAGATCAACGTTCTGTTCCCACGGGCCCCTGCACAGACATACATGTAGATATTCCAAGAGTACTTGGCCATGTTGGGTCAACCATAAAGTAATCAATTCTCCTAGTTCAGAGACATACCAGTGCCTCCCGGGCAAACTAACGTGTCTCTGACTCTAAAGGTAATGCTAAAGTGAATTATTCTGATGGATTTTGGACCTTAGTGGGATCCAGAGTCTGGGATGTGCGAGCTATATATTCATGGTAAAAGGTATTAATGCCATTTCTTGCAAATTACATTCTGAACTGCTTTCTGGTTCAGAGATGCAGCCCCCTCCTCTCTCTGCTAGGGAGATTTTGCATCTGGGAATCAGCTATGACTTTTCTGAAGCTTGAGCCAAAGGCGCACCTAAAGATCTAAATTTCAAAAGGGTCTTTTCCTGGCTACATCTCTAAATAGCCCAGCCCACGATGGGCTGGGCAGGAAGATTTTGGCGGGCTTCTGTCTATAAAAGAAGCTAGGAGAAAGAATTGGGCCTTTTTGCCATTTCTGCTTCCCTTGGCATTTAGCCTCTCCGTCCTCTCCATTCTCTGTTGGGCTTCAACACGTGGTGGCAGCCATCTTGGCCTAAACATGGCAGGGACCCAGCTGGGGACCCAGAGTCCAGGGTTTTTCCTGTTCTTGGATTGTATATCAGAACCTGTGATAGTAAAGTCTTTTAAAGCTGCGCCAGATTCCTGAGTTTTCATCCATTCCCCACAGGCTTTGGAGGTAGAAGGGAACTCGTTTCCCGATATTGTTGGGTACCTCATCGGTCCCTGACGGGGTGGACCCCCAAATAATGCATAAGGGGGCAGAGAAACAGCACAGTGGGTAGAGCATTGGCCTTGTAAGCTGCCAACTCCGGTTCGATTCCCAGCATCCCATATAGTCCCCTGAGCACCACCAGGAGTAATTCCTGAGTGCAGAGCCAGGAGTAAACCCTGAGCATTGCCGGGTGTGACCCAAAAAAGAAAAAAAAAAATGCATAAGGAAGTTCAGGGAATTCTCTACAGTGCTCAGGGTCTAGAAATTATACACAGCAGAGCTTGACAACCGAGAAGCTATCAACCCAGGACCAGCGAGCATGAGCTCCAGCTACCTTTGCAGGCCTGGGTAACATTTTAAATCATCATTGGATGCATATATGTGTATAGAAAAATACCTAAAATGAAGTGGCGCTTTTGTAAATGAATACTTAAAACAATAGTACAGGTTAAATCAATAGTACAGTGGGCAGGGCACTTGCCTTGCATGTGACCGACCCTGGATCAATCCCCAGCATTTCATATGGTCCCCTGAGCACTGCCAGGAATGATCCACGAGGGCAGAGTGATCCTTGAGCAACGCAGGGCGTGGCCCAAATAAACAACAAAGCAAAGTTAATTTCAGTAAAGAAGCACAGATATCAAGGAATGTTAAGCAGTTAGGATTCATAGTAGAAGTTGCGTTTGGTACTGAGTTAAGAGCCTCAACGCACTAGCACGTGTGCTTGGCATGCCAGAGACTCCTCCCCTGGCACCACACTCTTCCCTGAGCAGCATCAGAGAAGCCCCCAAACAAAGAGGCACGAAGGGGACCTGGGCAGTGTTGCTTCCTTAGCTGCCTGCCGGCTTTAGGGGGGAGGCACAGTGGTTGAAAATTGAGTAAGCTATGTGTATGTATGTATGTATGTATGTATACGTATACGCATATATGTATATATACATATACATTTATGGAGAAAGGAAAGTTTCTTCAAAAAGTGGCTTGGGCCCAAGAGTGATAGTACAACAGGTAAGATGCTTGCTTTGCGTGTAACCAAAAGCCTGGTTTCTATCCCTGGCACCCCAAGAAACTCCTGGAGTGATCCCTGACCACAGAGCTAGGAGTAAACCCTGAGCACGATCAGCTGTGCCCCAAAAACTGAAAAGAAAAAAGAAAAAAATGGTTCTGGGAAAACTGAACAGCCAAAAGAATGAAACTAGATCACTATTATATAATATGTACTAAGGCAATTCAAAACGGATTAAAGGATTTGAAATAAAACCTGAAACCATAAAATTCATAGAAGGCATATTATATATACATATGTATATATACATATACATACATACATACATATATATATATATATATATATATATATATATATATATATATATATATATATATATATATATATATATGTTGCAGGACACCTAAAAGCCTAGGCCTCTGCATCTGCCCTGGATTGCCTCCTGCAGGTCACTTCATAGATAGGGGGATAGACTGAATGTGGCAGTCTTATCTGACCATGTATTCTGTACTGGCTGGTATAAATATTCTCTCATGCTACCACAAGCATCGTGGGACTAGCTAGATCTTACCAGCATATTTGCCTGGCCACGTTGGATCTCTAAGTAATTAGACCAGAGAGAAATGCTGTTTGCCTCCAAGCAAGCAAGCATGGCTCCCTGATAACTCAAAGGCAACTAAAATACAAAACTACCATGAAGTAGACGAGACTCTTGTGAAGACTTGGAGGAATATTTAACTGGCATTAGTATTAGTCTTTGGTACAGAGACATGCCATCTCAGAAACCCCCTTCTCTACCCATAAAGGCAATTCCAGGCAGATCTTGGCTCAAGGTATTAGGTGAGGTGCTGGGAGAAATTACCTGAGGGCATTTGATCCTTCCTGCCAGGAGAAGTTACATTTAGCTTATAGCTTCTCCCAGCTCTGCTAGGAGGCTTTTAATTAGCTCTGGGTCCTTGTAAACAACCAGATGTTCTCCTGAAGTTGCTACATTCTATAGAGCTATTTTCCTGTTTTCATCTCTAGATAGAAACTCTGGGGAGTTTGGGGGATTTCTAGCTATAAGATAAGCTGTAAGAAGAAAGAAGCTCTCTCTTTTTTCCCCTTTGGCCATTTCGGCTTCCCTTGGCGTGTCCTCTCCATTCTCTGTTGGGTCTCAACACGTGGTGGCAGCCATCTTGGCCTACACCTGGCTGGGGCCTAGCTGGGAACCCAGAGTCCGGAGGTTTTCCCCTGCTCTTGGATTGTATATTGGATCCTGTGATAGTAAAGCCCTTTTAAAATGGCATCGGATTCCTGAGTCTTCATCCATTCCCCACCGGCTTCGGAGGTAGAAGAGAACTCGCTTCCCGACACTGTCGGGGACCCCGACGGTGCTCCCCGACATATATACATATGGTATATATATATACACATATACATATGTATATATACATATACTATAGTATATATACTATATATGTATATATGAATATACATACATATATACATATATACACATATATGTATATATACTGTAGATGCATATATTTATATATACATATATAGTATATATACTATAGTATATGTATATATACTATGTATACATATGTATATATAATAAATACATATACTGTATATGTATATATGCATATATACATATAGTAGTATATATACTATAGTATATATACATATACTATAGTAGGCTACTATAGTAGAGGCTACTACAAGAGTATCCCACCCGCATGGCAGAGCCTGGCAAGCTACCCATGTCGTATTTGATATGCCAGATACCAGTAACAATTATAGACCTCATTCCCATGACCTGAAGGAATGGTTTGAGGCTCTTCATGTTCCTGGAGCTAGCAGATGCCCTTGGGCTACACTAACATGTGACAGGATGTATGGAGATGTTACTGGTGCCAGCCGAGCAAATGGATGAACAGGAAGACAAGTGATACAAGTAATACAAGTAAACAGTAGTACAGAAATACTGGAAACGTTTGGAATGTGCCAGGGACCAAGGCTTGTGGGTGCAACCCTCACTGTCGGCGGCCCTGGGGATCCAGCAGTGACGGGGCGGGGGTCACAGCACTGGGGTGTTACGGGGCATGGGAGTCTGTGTACCTTGGGGGTGGGGAACCCTAAATTCAAGGGGGCAGGGCACGCTTTGTGAAAGACTCTGGATGGGGAAAGAGGATATACGTGGGCAAGCAGCCCAACCTGCGGTGGCCGTGGGGTGCTGCAACTCTGGGGGCTTGCGAGTCCCGCTGGTGACCCCTCCGGGCCAAGTAAGGGGAGTGTCCCTGCCCCCTCCCACGGATTTCTCTGGAAGCACATGGGGTAGGGGATATGGGGTTGGACCTCAGACGCCAGTGGGCTCACGACTGCCTATAGATTCTGCTACGGAACCTTCCAGGGGCCCTTTCCCCCTACGGCCTCCTCCTGTCCGCCCGGCGGGGGTGATCCCACGTCCCCACCCAAGGCAGGCCTCCGCCGCTGGACGCTCACGACGGGATCGCAACTTCGGCGCAGGCCGAGGGCCGTCGCTTTCCCCGCCACCGCGGGTGGCCACGGTCTGTCGGGAGGGCTCTGGAGGCCCCAGTCCCCGGCGTACCTGGGGAGCCGCTGCCCAGGCGCTCCTTCTTCTTGCTCTCGGCGCAGCCCATGGCCCGGCCGCGGCCAACGGGGAGCGCGCGCCCCCTGCCGGCCGCTGGGGGTGAGGCCGCGCGCCCACGCCTCGCGCTTTCTGTGCGGGTGTTTTGGGTTCGTGTGTGCAAAACTGTAAAATGCATTTACTAATGAAGAATAGGGAGTTGCAGAGTGTGAAGCAAAACAGAAGCAACATGAACACGCTCCTCTTTCAAATGGCTGTTGCTGCGAAGACTCTTTCCTGTTTCTTCCCCCATCCAAGCGTGGTTTCTGCGTTCAGGTTTTTCACTGAATGCATCACCGCTGCATCACCCTGTAGGGTATCACCAGAACCAGCCGGCATCTGTCTTCAGGCCAGACTCCGGAGCAAGCCTGGAGTCCTCCTCTGAGCTTGTTCTAAACAGAAGGCGGCCCCCCCATTCCCACCCCCCACCCCCAGAGCCCCCACCTCCTGCTGCTCCAACTTTCCTCCTCCCAGAATGTAAACACGACCAGATTAGCAGCTAGGCGGGGCCAGGCACAGTTGGAGGGCGCGGGAGGAGGTTCAGTCCTGGCGTTGCAGGCCCCCTCGCCTGGTGGGGAGTATTTGCTCTTGACCACTCTTAGTGGGGGGAGGGGGAAATAAAAAAAACAAAACCAGAAAACAAACACATTTGGCTGGAGAGGTAACACAGCGGGGTCACAGCACTTGCCTCCAAAGCAACTCACCTGGGTTGGTTGGACCCATTATGATCTCCTGAGCCCTGCCAGGAATGATTCCTGAATGCAGAGCCCGGAGCAAATCCTGACCACCACGTGCCCAACAAAAATCTCTTTTCTTCTCCAGGTTGGAGTGCCCATTTGGCAGTAGCAATAAAATCCCACATTGGCTACAGAGGGGTTAATCTTATCAAAACATGCAAGACTTGGTTTTTCTTTCGCTCACTGGATGCACGTATGTCAGGGAAGCCTCCCTACCACCATCCCCAACACCCCGTGTACACACACACACACACACACACACACACACACACACACACAAAAATTCCTGCTTTGTTCTCCCGTTACAAGCTTCCTGCGCTTGAGAACCGTGCATCCTGGCTGAGATGCAGTGACCTTGTCTGGTTCCCAAATGCCGGGCCCTGCAGCCCTTCTCGTTATTATCGGGCCCACGCCTCCTCTCCTCTCCTTCCTCTCCTAGGAGCGACTCAGCCTCGAAAAGGCTCTTGGAAAACAGCAGCTACTTGTGTATCCAATCGCAGTAAACAAATGAAAGCTGAACCCAAACTATTTAAAAATAGACACTCACAAAAATTAAGAGTAACCTAGTAACAACTTCCGCCAGGTGTTTGGAGCATGGGATGAGTGACTGAAATAACACAGCAAGGAGAAGAAAAGTCCCCGACCTCTGCTCGGTTGGAATGTGTGACTCAAAGACCCTTTTAAAAATAAATTAAAAGGGGGCCGGAGCGATTGCCCAGCGGTAGGGCTTTTGCCTTGCACGCGGCCGGCCCATGCCGGCCCGGGTTCAATCCCAGCATCCCATATGGTCCCCTGAGCACAGCCAGGAGTAATTCCTGAGTGCAGAGCCAGGAGAAACCCCTGAGCATCGCCAGGTGTGACCCAAAAAGCAAAAAAATAAATAAAATAAAATAAAAATAAATTTAAAAAAAAGGAACGCAGCGGGGGCAGGAGAAATAGTACAGCGGGTAGCTGGTTCCATCCCTGACATCCTATAGGGTCCTCTGGGTACCACCAGGCGTGCCGTGACCCCAAGCCCCAGAATTAAAGTATATGTGCTGTTCAATTTATGCCAAAATTTTTTTTTCATCAAAAATTCCAATTATAGAGGCAGGCTAGGGAGGGGGAGGGAATGGGGGGGACGTTGGTGGTGGGAAATGGGCACTGGTGGAAGGATGGGTGCTAGAACACTATATGACTGAAACCCAAATATGAACATCTTTGTGATTGTATATCTCACGGTGGTATAATAAAATATTTTTTAAAATTCCAATTGTGATTATATTTCGGGAGTCACACCTGGCAATGCTCAGGGGTTACTCTTAGCTCTGATGCCAGGAATTACCCCTGGAGGTGCTCAGGGGACCATATGGGATGCCACAGATGGAACCTGGGCTGGCCCTATGCAAAGCAAAGACCCTACCTGATGTGCTACTATCTATTGGTCCGGTCCATCTTTTCTTTTCACTTGATTAAAAACAAATATTTAACTTTTTTTTCTTTTTTGGGTCACACCCAACGACGCTCAGGGGTTACTCCTGGCTCTTTGCTCAGGAATTACTCCTGGTGGTGCTCAGGGGACCATATGGGCTGCTGGGGATCGAACCCAGGTTGGCTGCCTGCAGGGCAAAAAGCCCTACCTGCTGTGCTATCGCTCTGGCCCAAAATAACAAATATTTAACTTTTGATTTGTTTTTTAATACCCAAGCAAAAGAACCTGAGAGTCATTTGCCTTCCTGAGCATCCTCTTCCTAATTCCCTAGCTATAATTTGAGGGGAATTGACAGATAAGAACCCCAGTTCTCGGGGCTCACTGGCTTCATCATCTCACCCAGTACTTAAATCCAAGTCTCCTGGGCTCAGCCTTTGCCCTCTCATCAATAACCGGTCTAATCAAGGTGACCCACCAAACCCAGGCCATGAGAAAAACCTGTCATTGAACAGTAGTTTGCATTTTAATGTAATGACCCATGGGACAGGGGAGCGTGCAGGAGCTAAGGCAGTTGCCTTGCATGCAGGAGACCCTGGTTCAAATCCCTGGTACCACATGCACCCCCACCTCAAGCACTGCGGGGAGGGGGTCACCACTGAGCAGAGTCAGGAATAGACCAAGAGCACCAACAGGTGTGGCCCCAGCCCTTACCTCCACCCAAAAAATATTTTTTAAAAAATGATTATGGGGCCCCGGGAGGGCAGATGGGTTTTGGGAGTGGGCCCATCACCTCTGGGGTCCCGGAAGCAGCCGGATGAGACTCACCCACCACACTAGCCACCA
>JAJIBD010015735.1:0-30800 GCA_021461705.1 Cryptotis parvus | reverse complement strand
ATGCCAAATACCAATAACAATTATAGACCTCATTCCCATGACCTGATGGAATGGTTTGAGGCTCTTTATGTTCCTGGAGCAAGCAGGTGCCCTTGGGCTCTAACTAGCTTGAGACAGGGACATATGGAGATGTTACTGGTGCCCGTCGAGCCAATAGATGATGAATGGGAAGACAATGATGCTGAGTTGAAATATTTTTAACTTTTACTATTAAAACTTTTGTATCATTATATAAATTTGATTTTACTAAATTATATCAATTGAAAATTTTATCTATCGCTGGTTATGAAATATTTTACAGACATATAACTATTATTCAGTATATGTATATATAAGAAAATGATCACAATATAAATCTAGTTAAAAGGTAGGTTTGTATTTATTGTATCAAGCCAACTTATAGTAACTTTCACATACACAAATAAAGGGCCAGAGAGAAAGTACAGTTCTAAGGGTGCTGCCTTTCCTGTCACCAGCCCTGGTTCTAAACCCAGCACACAGTCATGAGTGTCTCCTAAGCATAGAGCCAGGAGTAAGTCCAGAGCCCTGCTGGTTGTGGCCTCCCACTCCTAAACACTATTAAAATTTAAAAAGGTATGCAATGAAATATTATCAACTACAGTCACCATGTCCCTAATTTTAAAGCAGAAGTTTCGGGTTGGCAGAATTGTGCAGCAGAAGCATGCTTGGCCCATAAAAACAGAAATTATTCTCTTTACCTAGGAGATCAGATTTTTATTTTGTTTTATTTGCTTTGGGTTCTATTGCAGTCGGCTTGGTTTGCAGTTGAAGGGTTTGGTAGCATTTGGGGCCACTCCCAGCAGTGCTTGGGTTGCTTGGGTACAACTCCAGCAGACTCAGGGGACAGTGCAATCTGAGCCTCCCATCTGAAAGAGTGTTCTTCAGCTTTGGAGTCAGCCCCCTGGCCCTGAAGGTGTTTGTCTACATCCCATATCTAAGACAAACCATGCAGTATTGGTATATCTATTTCACTTAACATACGTTGTAGCTCATGATGTACTTTTTTGTTACAAATGCTAATTTTCATTCTTTTTTTTGGTATGAGTAGCATTATCTAAAGACAATACATCTTTATCCATTGACGGAAACTTAGGTTGTTTCAGTGACCTGTTAATTCAATGATCTGAGGATTATGTATAATGCTGCAATAAAGGTAAAGTAGATTTATCTTTCTCAGCTAGTGTTTTGATCACTTTAGACCTCCTTCTAACGCCATGCACAAAAGTCAGATCAAAATGGATTATAGATCTCAACATCAGACATGAATCTATAAGATACATCGAAGAAAACATAGGAGAAGCGCTCTACAACATCGAAACGAAAAGTATTTTTTAAAGACTGACACACCACTGACCAAGCAAATGGAAGCAAAGATAAATAAATGGGATTATATAAAACTAAAAAGCTTCTGCACCTCAAAAGAAACGGTGACCAAGATACAAAGACAATAAACAGAGTGGGAAAGGATATTCACCCAATACCCATCTGACAAGGGGTTAATATCCAGGATATATCAGGCACTGGTAGCACTCCACAAGAAAAAAACAGCCAACCCCATTAAAAAATGGGGAGAAGAAATAAACAGAAGCTTCCAAAAAAGAAGAAATTCGAATGGCCAAAAGGCATATGAAAAAGTGTTCTTCATCTTTAATCATCAGGGAGATGCAAATCAAAACAACAATGAGGTACCATCTCACACCACAGAGACTGGCACACATCCAAAACAGCAAGAATAACCGTGTGCTGGCGTGGATGTGGGGAAAAAAGGGACTCTCATCCACTGTTGGTGGATGAGTGCCGACTGGTCCAGCCCTTTTGGAAAACAATATGGGCATTCCTCCGAAAACTAGATATTGAGCTCCCATTTGATACAGCAATAGCACTCCTGGGAATATACCTGAGAGACCGAAAAACACATAGCAGAAACACTATCTGTACTTCTTTATTCATCTCTGCGCTATTCACTATAGCTAGAATCTGGAAACAACCTAAATGCCTGAGAACAGAGGACTGGCTAAAGAAACTGTGGTTCATCTACACTATGGAATACTATGCGGCTGTCAGAAAAGATGAAATTATGAAATTTACCTGCAAATGGATGGACATGGAGACTATCATGCTGAGTGAAATTAGTCAGAAGGAAAAGGACAGATATAGAATGACTGCATTCATTAATAGGACATAAATAGATACCAGTGTTTTACTAAATGTGGGAAATGGTAATGGCAGATTAAAACTCACCACTGAATATACACAAAGAGACTTAAGTGATAAACTCTAAATATCTGCAGGGCTAGCCACAATGTGTAAAATAAGAGGGAGAGAGAGATGCAGAGACAGAGAGAGAGAGAGAGAGAGAGAGAGAGAGAGAGAGAAAGAGGAAACTGGGGTACCTGCTATTAAGGCAGCATGGGGTTGGGCGGGGGGGGTGGGGTACATTGGTGGTGGAAATGGGGCACTGGTGGAGGGATGGGTGCTGGTATACTGTATTACTAAGAACCAATTATGAGCACCTTTGTAATTGTATGTTTCACGGTGGTATAATAAAAAATTAAAAAATAAAAAATTAATATCTGAAGTTTGTTACTGGATTACATCATAGTTCTATTTTTCATTTTCTTGAGAAACCTCCATACACTTTGAATGGTGGATTCAATTTCCCACCAGCCAAACACTGGTGCTTCCTCTGTCCACGTACATCCCTGCAGTTTGGGTTTGTCATCCCCTTATCGTTAGTGTTGTTAAAACCTTTACATACACTCCCTGTCTATATATTCTTCCTGGAAAAGATATTCTTTGAAGTCTTCTGCTTATTTTCCAAGAGGTTTGTTTATGCATTTTGTTACTAAATTGTATAAATGATCCATATATTTGAAATATTAAATACTTGTTTTATAAATGATTTGCATTTTTCTTATTTAGTAGATTGTCCTTTTAATTTTTAACCATTTATTTGTTTAGCAAAAGTTACTTTTTTTTAGTGCAGTCCACTTATTTTTGTTGCCTTGTTTTTGGTATCAACCCAAAATTATCCGCAATGAGACTGATGTTAAGAGCTAACAGTCAATATTTACTTTGAGGAGATTTTGACTTCTGGTGCAACATTCATCTTTAATCCTTTCGGAATTAAATTCTATGTGTGGTGTAATTTATTTTCTGCATGATTATGTGGATTCCAGAACACCATTTTTTCAAGAAATTATCCTTTCCAAATCTGAATTCTAATCTCCTTTATCATAAATTAATTTACTATTTATCTAGTGAATTATTCTGATCTCAGTTCTGTTTCCTTGATCTCTTTATTCTGACGCCAGCCAAGACCGTTTTGATACCTATAATCTTGTATTATTTTAAATTGAGGATTATGCTGTCTCATGGGGTTCTCTCTCAAAACTGATTTCGCTGGCAACATGGGATGTTTGTGTTTTCATTCTTTTTTTTTAAATTGCTTCTTTGGAGTGGTCAAGTTTCCACAGATGCCTATTGGCACAGGTACTATTCCCAGCAATATCAATCTAAGCTGTGTGATCCTAATGGTTTTGGTGTCTGAACCCTGTAGTAGTGCAATGCATTACTACTCTTCTCCGTGTGCCAAGAACCAACAAGATGATATATGCCTGTGGTGCTCAAATACCATGCAGTACCAGTGACAGCATTTGGGAACTTAAGCATGCCAAGCATATGATCCAGATCTTTGAGTTAGATCAAGACCTTGGCCTCATAATTTAAAAAAAAAAAAAAGAAATCTAGTAAAAAATCAAGTATTGTGGGTAAAAGCATCTGGAATTTTGATATAATTTAAATTTGAATCTGTACATGACTTTGAATATCATGGATGTCATTTACATAGTAATTCTCCCAATACACTAGTATGGATTAGATTTTTTTTTTTTTTTTTGGTGGCACTTGGCAATGCTCATGGGTTACTCCTGGCTCTGTAATCAGGATTACTCTTGGTAGTGCTCGAGGGATAATATGGGATGCCCAGGATCAAACCCAGGTCAGTTGTATGCAAGCAAATGCCCTACCCACTGGACTATCACGCTGGCCCTAGATTTTCATTTATTTTGTGTGTTGTTTCATTCCCCAGTAAATTAAAGTGTTTTGTGTATAAGCCTTTCACCTTCTGGGTTCTAGTTATTCCTATGCTACTAATTTTGATGCAATTTTCAATGAGATTGTTGTTTTAATTATCCTTTCAGTAGTCCAAATTTAATCTATAAAGCACAATAAATTGCAAACATAAACTTTTCAAAACTTTCTTCGAGTTTACAGAGATATAACGGGGTTAAGAAACTTACTCTGTATGCCTCAGACCTCAATCAGATCCCTGCACTGTATATGTACTCTAGTCCTCCAAGCTAGTCTAGAAGTAATTTATGAGCACAGAGCTGTCGGGTGCCCGGGTCCCGTGAGTTCCTCTCTCCGAGAATGATGAAACTCAAATCTGTGGTTCAAAGCTTTACTTATCACAGGTTCAGACATCAAATCAGAAAAGGAAAAGCCGGTGCTTAGACTCAGGCTAGAACCCCAGCCCGTGTGGCCAGTGGCGCCACCCGTGTAAGGCTTTGAGAAAGGAGAAGCAGATTCCAATCGGGACCGCTGGAAGAGCCCCAAGGCGCGTGAGAGTGAAACGGGTTTATACCCGCCTCCTCCCACGTTTGGAAGCAGGGGGGTCGTCCTAGGGTCCCTGCACCTCACTAGCCTTATTATCAAAGGTTTGGCAAATGCGGGGTCTAAAGGAGCAATAGGATGCCCTGAGCAATACTGGGTTTGGGCCCCAAATCCAAAGGATCAAGACAAATATAGTATCTGAAATAGGTAAAAATGAAATAACCAAGGTTTGGGGTAAGAGTAGGGATTGGTGGACCAAAGGCCAACTCAGCTGATTATTCTTCCTAACTTTCTTTTCCTTTACCCTTTTCCCTTATGCCCCATATTTCCTTTGGGATAGTTTATGGAATCACTATGATCTTAGGAACAGTTACTATAAATCATTAGGACATTTAAAAGAGACAAAGACACTTCTACATATACATTAGAAACAGTTTATGTTAAAATTAGAGTCACTTTTTAAAAATTTTATTATACTACCTTGAGGTATAAACTTATAAATTTGTTCATGATTAGATTTCAGTCCTATAGTGTCCTGGCACCCATCCCTCTACCAGTATACATTTCCCAAAACCAATGTCCCCTGATTCCCTTAGAGCCACTTCTATTGAAATTCTAGATAAATGGGATTACAAAAAGAAAAGACTTGCCAATTTGCCTACACCTAATTCAATGTGGCCTATGGAACAGATCTCTTTATTACTGCTCAATTCCTGTAACACTCCTAAATTGATTGTCAATCATCATTATCGTTGTCCATGAAGATAAAAGAAAAAAGGTGAGGATCCATGGGTCTAGAGATCTAGTTTGATATAAAGTGCTTTCCTCGATGGGGCTGTACCAATTTCTATTCTCAGCACGCTCTATAGTCCTCTTATGTCTCAAGTCTTTGTTCAAAATATTAAGAAACTGAATACAGTTCAACTGGTAACAACAAAATTTATATAATAATCTTTTAAAATTAAAACTTGTAGGACCAGAGAGATAGTATAGCAGATAATTTGTCTTCCACATTGATAAGCCAAGTTTGATTCTCCCATTGTTTCAGTGAATACTGTTGAAGGAGAGAATTGATGTGAGAGCTTACAGGAAAATAGGCCCTGAAATATACATTGCTATTGTCATGGGTAATACAGACACAGATAATATAGAAAGTATTTCAAATAAAATCTCTGATTTGATCACTTATTACCCAAATTAAATTTCTAAAAATGTTATGCCATTTTATGGTACTATCATAGAAGGAAGACAAATATTTTTTGTCTTTTTATTTTTTGTCTTTTTATTTATGAAAGGATTATTAAAAGAACAATCTCATATTTTTTGTCCATAAACTGCAAAAATAGATTTTTTCCTCTCTTTAAAACCTAGAGTGGTTGTTTACAGTCTGAGAATTTTTTTTTCTAATTATTTCCAAATGAAAATGTATTTTGCATGATAGCAGGTTGAAGTCATGAATCACTTGGTAACTCATTAGAGTGACTAGCATCAAAGGATCCCCGAGGAATTTAGGGGAAAGGTAGTTAAGCAATTAATGAAGTTATTTAAAATCCTGATATGGTTGAGCCTGCTTTGAAGACTGCTAGGGATTAATATTTATTTAATAGATTGTCAACTTTCATGCCAAAATAAAAAAGAGAAAAAACATGACAGAAGTCCCCCTAGTCTAAACACTCAAAAGGTAGCCAGCCCATTTCAAGCATATTTTATTGCAGTAGTTGACATCATTACAGTCTGTACCATTATATCACCATACAAAAGCCATCATTCTCAAGCTGAAATTAACATGGCTGTTGCTTTCGATTAGAATTGGCTCTAAATCCAGCAATTCTCTGCAGTGATTTATATTTTAGTAGCTGCCATCTTGTACCAGGAGAAAACATGTCAGAATATAAGCACTCTCTGATGAGACATAAGATAATTGATATGAATCACAAAATGGGAAAAGGGCATCACAGGAGCAAAGTTTTCACTTGAGGACCTTCTCTGTTAAGGTTTTAATCTTGAGATACTCTGCTAATCTTCATGTTTAACTCAGAACTTGATTCCACTCATGGAACTATATTATAATGTGAACCTGGAACAATGTGTTTATTTCTTACATAAATGTGATACAAGTATATTAAGTGCTAGAATTATTTTACTTATAAGACTATGTGGTGGATGAGTTCATTAATGGAATGAATGTTCCTAAAAACATTTCTGTAATTTCTTTAATTATAGCAACATTTATTTCACATATTGTAGTCACCTAGTGTCAGCACTAATTGGTTTTAAAGAGTCATATAATTAGTGTTTCTTATCATGATGTCTAGGACAATAATCTCAAAAAATTGCATAATATTTCAAATTATTGGTCATTCGAGTCACTCAAGTTATCCTGAACAGGATTGGCAGAACATTTGATGAAGGACAACCATGCGAGCAAGCTGGCTTCCAAAAAAGGATACAGCACAATCGACCATATCCACACGGTAACCAAACACATTGAGGTTTGTAGGGAGTTCAAGATGCTGCTCTGTCTCATGTTGACTGATTTAAAAGTCTTTAATTCTATAGAGCCTTAAGCGGTCATCAAAGCCCTAGCCAAACAGGGCATTCAAACCCCCATACATCAAGATCCTTCGTGAGCTGTGTTAGGGATTCACCACCAGGATCTCACCATTCTACAAGGAAGTGATTGTTGCTGACAAAGAGGGGTTCGAGAGGGTGATACCATTTCACCAAAACTCTTCAGCGCCACCCTCGAGAATATCATGCGACAATTAGAATGGGAAGGAATGGGAGTAAAGATAGAAGCTCGGCAACTACACCACCTCTGCTTTGCTATGACATTGTTCTAATAACATCAAACATTAGTCAAGTGGCACAAATGCTGGCTGACTTAGACCCAGAATGTGGAAAGATAGGTCTACAGCTGAATCTCAACAAAACAATGTTTCTGAAAAATGAACTAGTTCCAGAGGCCCCACGCACTCTCAAAGAAACAAACATATCTGAGTGCAGCAATTATGTGTACCTAGGTTGAGAAGTCAACATCATGAGCGACCTAAAACATGAGCTGTGCAGGAGGAAGAGAGCTGCGTAGACCACCTTGAAGATCATTGAAGAAATAGTTAAAGGACAAAGAACCTCCGGCTCCAGGCACATCTCTTTGACTCTACCATTATCCCTGCATTAACATACGCCTCAGAGACCTGGGCCCTATGAAAGCAGGATGAGAATGCTATTAGGAAAACCCAAAGAGGAATCGAAAGAGCTATGCTTGGAATATTACGCCTCACTCAAGAGAGAAGGAATCCAGAGTTCCGACCTCTGTAGACATTCCAAAGTCAGGGATGCTGTCTCATTTGCCAAGGCATTGAAAATCAGGTGGGATGGACATGTAATGCTATTTGGAGATGACCGCTGAACTAGAGCCGTTTCCAACTGGATCGCACAGGACATCAAAAGATCCCGTGGCCGCCATCTACAAGATGGTCAGACTTCTTCAACAAGACCCTGAACAAACAGTTTGAGGCTCTTCATATTCCTGTAGCAAGCAGATGCCTTTGGACTACACTGGCACATGATAGAGTCAAATGGAAACATTACTGGCGCCCACTCGAGCAAATCGGCCGAATAATGGATGTCAAGTGATCAAGTGATCAAGTGGTTTCAAAATATTATTTGTCCTTTTAACTATCTTTACTCTTTGAATACTTTGAGACATCTGAAAACTACTCTATTTTGGCTTTCTCTTACTGGCCGATAATGAAATCTGAAATACTGTCATTAGGCAAGAGATAATATATATGAATCTAAACTTTGTAGGATAAGAGCTGTATATTTTTAATTCCATATCAATACCATAATATAAAACAATATGCATTTTAAAATAATCATAAGAATTCTAACTCACAGTAATATATAGCTATCATACTAAACACCAATATATTAAGCAAACTGGATTTTGACATTAAAAAATGTTTTTTTATGAACATTCCCATTGCAGTCTAGCCAAGATGTGTTTTTCACTGAAAGTAATTTCTGTTTGTGCTCATAGACTATCCACCCTCCTGTCTAGCCCCTTACTGGCATAATGCAGCAATTGAAGGTTGGACTCTGCTCCATTTTTCTACCTCCACAGTAGAGTGCTTCTCTCACTAAAAGCACAGTAGTCAGGTTGACGAGAAGACATAAGAAGTAGAATTTAAACTTTTTGAAAGAGCATAAAAGCATCAGCTAACTCTAACATGTACATCACAGATCAGAATCTCTATTCATTTAAATATCTATGAATGTTACAAGAAACATAAACCAGACAAATGGAAGCAGACAAAAACAGAGGCAAAGAAAAATAGGTCTTTCCATATTATGACATTCAAAAGAAAGCACTTTAAATGATAGTATTTGTATACAGTTTATCATATAAGAGTAATTCAATGCCTAAATAATGTCAACTATTAATTTTAGGGAATCTATGAGGCTTACCCTACATGAGTTATTTTTCTTGCTCATCATACTATAAACACTTATACTATAAATGTGGCTGTATAAATTTGTATACTACCTTCTTTATCCAGTTCTGGCCATATTCTTTCAACATCTCATTAGCAGCAGAGAAATCAGGCACTAGTACTGTCCTTGAAAAGCAAAATTACTTTTATTTGGTTAAATACCATTAAGTAAAGCAAAACAGTATTAACTAATAACCAGATTATTAGTTAATAGTAGTATTAGGAGAAAAGTTATGACTGAGATTTCATCAATTTAAAATTCCACTTTCCGTGTTAGAAGGCTTTTGAACCACCAAAAATATCAGGAAACATCTAAATACCTTTCCTACATATTAAATACACTTGCTACTCGGTCTTCCCATTCTCAACAGCTTCTAAGTCTAGCAGTTAATATCTAATCTTTAATGCATCTCTCTTAATGAGGGAATCTCAGCTTCCAAGGTACTAAATAAATGGAAACTAGCTCACATAACTAACAAAATGGCTAGAACTAATATCTACACCCATGTTCTTTCAATTATACCTCAATTTCTATCTCTTTTGTAAGTTTCAATATGTTTCAAAAACATGGTCTATGATCTAGTGTACTTGTATTGCTACTTGCTATGCCTTGTTTAGCTGTAGTTCTCACTAGAAATGGGTCCTGGGTGAACCATAGTAATAGTATCTTGGGAGGGTGTCTGTCATGTATGTGACTGAGCAGGAGAGTTCGATACTGTCACTCTATATGGTCCCTGAGATCACCAGGAGTCATCTGAGTGCAGAAACAGTAGTAAGCCCTGAGCATAGCCAGGTATGTCCCCAATCAAAACAAAACAGCAACAATAACAACAACAAAAATAGGGCCTTGGAATGATGAGCAAGCATTGAGGAATTTTTTTTTCAGAGAGAAGCCTATTGTTCCGGGGCCACAACTCATCTATCAACAATTTTATTACTGTATTAATGGACTCTCTGAGCCAATACACATTAAAGAGCTTAAGTTATGCTGTCTGTCCCATGCAAATGTGAATAATGACTATGCATTTACTTCCTCCTTAATTTTTGAGAAGGATAACATTACCTGGACAATGAGATAAGCCTTAGGACCCTGCCATCATGACTTTTGAATTTATCGCATGGAAAGTAAATCTTTCCATTTACTGTTAGTAAACAACTCCTCCGAGAGTTGTAACAATTTTAGGGGACTCTGGAAGCTATTCTGAATAATACGATTTGGTAAACTACAGAAACACAGCACAAGTTAAATTTCAGCAAGGGCCTTGGGCAGACCCATCTTCTAGAGCATGAACAGGCTTCAAGCACAAATACCTACGTAATGTTAAAATAATCTAAATTTATCATTTAAAGGGAAAGTTCCTGTTTGTAGTTACACAACTTTGACCATATTATGATCTTTCCTGTGCACTATTTGGCATAAGGGCATGCAAAAGTTCCCTGATGTGGTATTCTCTTTGCAACTTGAAAAAGAAGTAACTCCCACCATGCAGTCCTTGTAGGATCATGTGCTAATGAAGAAGATGCTCTAATAATTAGGCCAGGAGCCCACTGAATGTAACACCTTCCAATTAGCACTCCCCAGCATGAATACTGCCATTATCATTAAACAACAAAGACAAAAATGGGTATCAATCCACATAATAGAAAATAATTGATGAAGTTGGAGGGCGTGATTATTTGTGATTACTTTACAGTCATGCACAGAAAGTAGGAGAGCCACAGTTAGTGGTTAATCTCTGGCTACCTCTTTGAAGATAATGAAATTGGCTTCCTACTGATGATTATTCATTAACAATTAATTCTTTCTCAGTGATCTGCCTCATTTTCAGCTTCTCACTACAAACATGCAATGGAATAATTACAAGTGGAAATGAAAAAGCAATTAGTGGCAGATAATGCCAACATCTGATTAAAAAACAGTAGAACAGATTAGCAGTTCCATAACTGCAAGTCTGCTGCCTTCAGCAGGGAGGTGTAAGTCACCCAGTTATACCGCACTTCAAGCTGTGCTTTCTCTTTTATTGCCTCCCCTCCATCATGGCCTGCCACATTAAATGCTCTCTTTTATTTTAGGGGGCATTGGCTTGGTAAATACTTTCTACAGATTAAGTAGCATTTGAGATGATTTGTAGTCCTGCAACCGGAATTCCGAAAGACACTCTCATAACATGATTGCTAAAACCTGTATCTAGATGCCTTTGTTTTGTGAATACAGGAAATATAATATTTTCCACTTTTGCTTTAACTTCATTCTTAATGGCCGTCTTCAAAACAAGGGCATCATTAAATATAAGACAAGCCACGTTTCCATGTAGTTTGGCTTTCTCCTACCTGCATCTGTGGTCCTAATGTTGGTTTCTTGTTTTTCATAATGTGGGCATAGATTCACATAAGCGGCCAGTGAATTTTACTTAACATTTCTCAAGAATTATCATAGTTCTGGTGGCTATATGTAATACCTCAGAAAAAGGTAGACCATTCACTGTTCACAGTGGCCCAGCTGGAGTGTAAGCTCATCAGAGATGTAGACTTAAAAGGGGGAGTGTCAAAATCATCAACGTAGATGCTAAATAGCAGCTTTCTTTGAAATAATTTGAAATATGTTCATATGAAAATATGGTAAGTTGTTATCTGAAATTTGATCCACAGGAGCTTAGGCAAGAACTCTTTAGAATATTTAGTTTTGAAAAGTATTGCATATTTAACTATACAATAATTTGGATACATATTATTCCATTGCATCCATAAAATAATAAAGAAGGGATCAAATGGTAGTAAAGCAAACGTTGATGAGATGATATTCTGCTTATAGGGTTTAATATATGTTCAGATCTTCCATTTTTTTACATATTGTTAAAAATGTTTAATATTATCCCTGAATATAAGAAATTAGTATATATTTTGATACCCTTGGAATTCTTGAGACACTGATATTAGTGATGTATGGTATCCCAGTCCTTAGCCTGTTTAAATCTAGTGTGAAATGAAAAAGAGCAAAGAGATAAATGGAGAAAATATGTTGATCCATACATTGGGGCATTTACAGAGTACAAGGAAGAATTATCCTGGTTATAAACAACTGCATTGGTGACTAGAAAAACTTCATTATCAGATGATGCTTAATCTAAGTCTTGAAAGATGAGTGTATGTGAGTAGGTGGGTTTTTTTTTGCTTTTATTTTTGAGTAATGAACTACAGAGCAAAGAATATTCCAACATGTGTGGAATAAAGACAGGGTGTAAGAAAACAGCCTGGAATGCTTGGAGGATTTGGGTAATTAAATACTAGACCAACAGGGTAAATGTAAGAGACTGAAAAGAGAGAAGCTGCTAAGTCAGGAGAAAACTCATGGAGAATTTACATGCCATATCAATTAATTCAACATTATGAATTGTGGCCAGAGTGATATCACAGTGCTAGAACATTTGCCTTACGCACTTGCAGACCTGGGTTTGATCCCCGGCATCCCATATGATCCCTTGAGCACCGTCATAGTAATTCCTGAGAGCAGAGCCAGGAGTAACCCCTGAGCATAGCCAGGTGTGACTGAAAAAGCAATAAATAAATAAATAATGAACATTATGAATTAAAGTTCCGTTTCCTCAGCCAGTTATATATTAGGATGAAAATTTTATATACTACAAATAATTTTTATTTTTATTCAAATTATTCCCCCTGTTCAAAGGTCTCAAATAGCTTTATATCTCAAGGTAAAACCCAAACTCTTTTCATGGTCAAGTCTGGTTATGAGTTTCCCTGATGTCTTTCTGTCTCTTTTCCTATAAATCTTCCCATAAATTACTCTCACCTTTCTATGTCTGTCCTTGTCTCATCAAGGGATGAGAGGGGTAACGTAGGGGACTCGAGAGTTAAGTTATGGACACCCTGATTTTAACAGCCTTTTGATGATAAGTCTAAGAATGTCAAGAAAGCAGTTGTAATCTGTATCTGGAAAATCAGTGGAGAAGTCTGGGACTAGAGGTATATATTAGAAAATCATCTGCACATAGTATCATTTGAAACTCTTGGCATGAGTATTTGAGAGAGAGGAGATACAGAATCCATGACTAGGATAAACCTAGGATAACCACAATATATCTGGGACCACTGGAGGAATACAATACTGGAAAAGGAACAGATCAATACCTTGCTAAGAGGTAAAGAGAAAAATTAGGGGAGTGATCTGGTGGAAGCCCAGATTGGTGAGCAAGGGAAAACTGGTAAAAACAAACTAGGAGAAGTTTGATAGTGAGGAAGAAAATAAAGCAGTCTCAGGAACGCGTGGTCAAGAAAAGACAGCAGCTATTAGGAAATTTGAGCACACTTTAAAGTTGATTTGGGGGGGTAAAAGAAGAGAAAATTAAAGCTATAAGTAAAAAAGTGTAAAGGAAATCAACTCTCTCAGTCTTCAAAATCAGTAGATAAAATATAAATATGGAGTTAAGGGATAAAAATAATACCATTGATAAGCTTTATTAACAGTTATAGCCTACTAATGAGAATTCACTATTTTCCAGCATCTGTTAAAAACTCTTTTTTAAATTGCCAGCTAAAATGACCAAGTCCTAAATTAGATGTAATGTGAGCCATTCTCAGAGATAACGGTTCAAAAAATTCCACAACTAATTTTAGCTCAATAAATTTTAGATAAAACCTATTTACATTTTAGTAACAGCATAAATTTTAGTGTGATTATAAATCAGGTCACAGGACACAGATACACGGGTTAGACTTGCTACCACCTCTCCCTGTGCTCGGCTGATCATGAGGCATCTGGGAGGGAAGGTGGGTTCTAGCCTTGGCCTGTCATCCCAATATAGCCTCACAAGAAGCCAGAGGAACCTTCCCGCACCACGAGGGCACCCATTTTCAACATCTGGACTCCACAGCTCGTCAGCGCTCCACCCAAGAGAAAAAGCCAATCTCTCTCCATTGCACGCAGCCACAAAGTGGCAGCACGGTTCATCAGTAAATGCACGAACTGAGAGCCTACCTACTACTGAGAATATGCCACAGCACGGCAGAGCCTGGGAAGCTACCAGTGTTGTATTTGATATGCCAAAACAGTGACAATTATAGACCTCATTCCCATGAACAAATGGTTTGAGGTTCTTCGTGTTCCTGGAGTGAGCAGATGCCCTTGGGCTACACTGGCATTTGACAGGGATATATGGAGATATTACTGGTGCCCATTCGGAGCAAATCGATGAAAAACAGGAAGACAAGTAATACAAGTGATGCAACAGGTCATAAAATACAGGGCGCTTACCTATACAACAGTCATTCTTTCTGGCCATTTATTTACAATGATATTTACCAAGTGATATCAATAATTTTTTGAAATATTTTCAATTATTTATTCTACCCAATTTTCTGCCAGATCATGCAAACTAATACAACAATCTTGTTACAGTGATGGTATGTGATTTATAGATTCTGTTATACAACTGTCATATTCATTTTCAATTTCTTATGGAATATTAATTGAAGTTTGCTTGTTTTAAAATTAAATTTAGCTTAAAGAAGATAAAATGCATAATAAATATGCTAATTTTTGAAGCCAATCTATAGTGTGTGCATATTTCTATTTAATGGATAGATCTTACAACCAAAAGCATAATTTTTAATAAAAATTATTCAATAAAATAACTTGCTGCTGAAAATAATATTTATAATTAATGCTTATATTTTCTCAGGGCTTGGCAAAGTATATGATTCAATTTTCCTCTGATCTTGGTTAAAGTCTTTATAACTTTATTTAATTCTTTTCTTAAATTTTAAAACTCTGGTGCTAGGAGCATTCCCTATTAATAAAAAATTGGGCAGTTCTTATTTCCAGTACAACAGCTTGAATACATGGAACGAGTCGTTCTTATTGGATAGCATTACTTTAGCACCATCTGTGCATAACCCAATGCATCTCTTACGTGTTATTGTCTATCGTGAAGTTATCAATAAATCAGCTTTAACTTAAAAGCCTCTTACAGAAAATAAAAGCTCTTCTCTAAGCAGTAAGGGTTAACAAAGATTATACGGCAAATGCCAAAAGGCTAGTTGAGTTGTGAGTAAAGGAATTTATCCAAAAGTCTCTAATGAATATTACGGACTTTATTTTTCAGAATTAAAAAGCTCTTCTACATAATTGCCGTAGCTGTCATTGTATGATAAATTGTTGCATGTGACAAAATTGCCACATCCTATTTGCTTTTGTCCAAGAGAGAGAGAATCACTTGCACAGTTCACAGCCAAGTAGTAATTGGGCTCTCAGCAATTACTTCAGTAACTCTAACCTTGGCAATTGAACCCAATATTATAAACAAGGCTTCTGCAACTTTCACAATTTCATCTCTTCCTACCCTAGGCTGACATTTCTGATTACCTTAATAATGTGTTTCTTTTTTTCATAAAATTTTACTATACCCAATCGTAATCTTTGTACATTTCAATGTTATTTGTGATACTTTTTTGTCTTAACTTTGAATGTCCCCTAGTACACTACACCTAATGGCAGAAGTATGTGTTTATTAAAGTCCAACTTTCAAATATAATTCTCACCAGATTTGCATATTTTTGCTTTCTTCATAGCTGGTGATTTTATAGTTATAGCCAGTGATTTCATGTGATTTGTAAACTTTATTTCTAGCCTTCTGAAGATATGTGACTGATTTCATTGTGATCACCTTGCACTTACATCTATGCTATGTCTTAGCACAATATTTTAAAAGGTCGAATTGGAAAGTACATAGTCACAATAAGGTGCATAACATAAGGAAATCACAGAGTATATAGCCCCAATCATAACTTATCATTAGTATTTTGCATATTAAATGTGTATCATAATATTTGAAACATTATGTCATAATTATGTGAAAAGTTCGTATATCTAAAATTCTTTTTGTTGACTAAGTAATATATGTTATTCTTATATATTAATAAGCTTAATTAGAAGTTCTAATAGGCATGTTTAGGCACAACATGAAATTTGTGTGACTATGTTGGTGTCTATTGTGATAACAACTTATATATCATCTTATATAAAAAACAGTACAGCTAGTAAATAATAAACACTAAGTGAAATTATACACATTAATGCTCAGAAGGAAGTTAATTCTTGATAAATGCTAGCCACTATATAAAATTGTCACTTGATCACTTGACATCCCGTTATTCATCGATTTGCTGAGCGGGCACCAGTAACATTTCCATTTGAACCTATCACGTGCCAGTATAGCCCAATGACATCTGGTTGCTTCAGGAATACCAAGAGCCTCAAACCATTCATTCAGGGTCTTGACAAAGAAGTCTGACCACCTTGAGGGTGGGCAGCCACGTGATCTTTTGATTTCCCGTGGGATCCAATCTGCAGAAAATAGTATATAAACACTTTTTAAAAATAAACTTTGTAATTGTAAACTATTAAAATTTGTATTTCCACAATGGCTTATAAATTATAGTTCTAATATAAAGAACAAACAAGTCAAAAATTAAAATTCACTGATTGTTCTAAAGCAACTTGTAACCAAAGGAATTTATGGCCCAAACTAAACTTTTTATTGTCAAGGTTTTGCAGAATTATTTTAATAAAAATCATGTAATTTTCCAAGGCCATTAAACCCAAAACACATGGTTTTGCTTGTTTGGGGAACCACATGAGCACACATGAGCACACATGAGGGGTGTTCAGAGCTTATTCTTGGCTCTATGTCCAGGGATCAATCCTGGCAGTTCTAGGGAAACCGTGTGTGGTACTTAGAACAGATTCTGTCAGTTAAGTGTAAGACAAGTGCCTTACACACTGTACCATGTCTCTGGTCCCATAACTTATAATATTAATAACTCATCTTAAATTGAACACCTGTTATACTAGATGATTCATAGATATTCTCTAAGTGAATTTTTACAGCATTACTGTGACATCAAATGTGAATAATTCACTAGATCACTAGACATCCCGTTGTTCATTGATTTCCTCAAGCACACGCCAGTAAAATTTTCTAAATTAAAGCTGAGGAATATGAAGGATAAAGAAAATATTCAGTTTACTATTATCTATAGAACAAGTTACTAAGCAAATCATGATTCAAATTCAATTTATTTACATTCTCAAGAAATGAATCAATTTTTGCCTTTTAACAAAGATCTAAACTTCTCTCCAGCATTTTATTTCCTAGATCTTACCTAGTAAGATCACATTTCAAAAATATTAGAATTTCTTTTAAATAAATCCACAATAGATTAAGTTTATATGACTTTTTTAATTTCTATTTTGTAGTTGTTATTTTTAAGTCCAAAACCAGAGTGCTCAGGGCTTATTCCTGGATCTGTGCTTAGGCATCAATCCTGAAAAGTGATCTGTCCACTGTTTTATTTCTCCCGACCCTTTATTATTTGTTTTAATGTTTTAAAAGTTTGTTGTTATGATGATATTCAAATTTATTTTATGTTTATTATGGGCCATACCTGGAAATGTTCAGAGCTTAACTCCTGGTGGTGCTGAGGATGAAATCAGTATCTGCCACAGAAAAGGCAAGAACCTTAACGCCCTTCTATCCCCCCCAGCCTCAAAATATCTTATTTTATTTTCTGAGTTGTAGTTCTTTACTAAATGAGTAGCCCTGATTTACAATAGTCTTGGCTTACCATTTACCAAGTGTCTGTTTTTCATACTGAGATATCATTTAGGTAGTATAATGGCATTTTTTTACAAGTGTCCCTAATTTATTTTTTCTAGATGAGTATCATAAAGTAACAAAGCTTCACATGCAAACCACTGAAAATGTCTTACTCTGATTATATATCCATTTGTCATTAACAAAGGAGCCATTTTACAGTGTTTGAGCAGAACTATTGCTCAGATAAGTTCAAAAAAGAGACTGACTCTGATAAAAATCTTTAACAAAACATTCATTTGAATTAAAAAATATTTAGGCAATAATATGGTCTTTTATTCTTCCTAGCTCCTTTTAGAAATATATATTTCTCTTAAAAATTGGATTATACTCTTTATTATTATATAAAATTATATCTATAGTAAAATAAATATAAAATTGACTGGGAGGTATAATCATCCCTTTGCATTCTATCTTGATTATTATGAAACCTCTTCATTTCTTTATCTGAAAAAATGAGATTAATAATTCTGTGCATAGCATACATATTCTGGGAATTAAATGATTTGTGCTATCTGTGGATAAAGGTATTATTTAAGTATCTCTATTTGTACTATACTATTTATTCTTTTTATATCTGCCATTTCATTCATTGGACATATTGACACTTATTTTAAGATTTATTTAATGATACAGAGCTTTTACTATTCTTTAGTGTTAAAAATGTTCTGACGCATATTCATGTTGCACACATATAGAGGACATAGGGAAAACATTTTATATATTTTTATATTTTAATCTATGTTGCCAAATTATTCTTTTTGAATTCTGTAATAACAACATATGGTAATATCCCTTTCTCCTTTCAGAGGAAATTAACAGTTTAAGATTTTTGTTCAAATATCTCTGAAATACAACATGTCTTAGAAATGCATGTCTTGAAATACAACATGTCTTAGAAATTTCTGTGCTAGACAGAAAAAAGCACACTGAACTGAATTTGAATGAAATAAAATCATCTAATGTGTATTAGTTTTCAAATATAGACTGAGGAGTCAGAAAATTTCAAAGAAACTATAATTCAGAAGGAAAATAAGAAAAGCTATCATCACTTAATTTCTCCAACATTTTTCTATCTGAGTAGAGTACAAATATTTCAATGTCAAACAATAATTAACAAGTTAATTTCACTAATTTATCACTTTAAAAAGTTTAATTATTTCTATAGATCATTTTGGATCACTTGCATTCAATTAGGAAATAAAAGTAGTGGACCTGTGGTATTATAATTCAATTTATATAATGTTATGGTTTTGTAACTAGTTCATATTATTGAAATAACTAGTCTCAAAATTGGATTTTTTGGTTACTGGTTTGTGAATTCCTACAGACTCTGATTGTAAAGAACTAATGATGAAGCTCCTAGGAGACCCCTTTGTCTTCATTCTCATTAGGCCTATTACCCCTGGGTCAGGGTCTGAGCCGTGCCAAAGGAGTGTCTGTCTAAAGCTTTCCTCTCATTATCAAGAATGAGAAAAAATAGAATGTCCAGAAATTTTCTAGCAAGGCCATAGAGTACACTCATAGTTAAGCATATGGAATATGCCTGAATACTTAGAAATACAAATTTTTTTAAATGATTATGCTGTAGGTATAGTGGGATGAAGATGTATTTTTTCTTCTTTCTTTTTTTTCAAGCTGTGGCCACTGAAGCTTTGAACACCTGCTTCCTCTCCTGGCTTTGTTACTCTCAATAAAGAGACCCCTGTTGGAGAGCTTGAGGTTAAGTGTCCAGAAATATTGCACCAAAGCATGATATTGTAAAGAGAGAAATCTATTCGGAGAGCTAATGTTCAGGAGAAATTTCATCTTGGAATGTTTCCAAATAGCAACCTTAAGGGAAAAAGAGACAACATTTGAGCACTGTAAATGAAAACCTTTATGAGTACTTCTTGAATAGAATAGACAGACTTAGGGGAAGTCAGATAGTTGATTAATCAATAGAAAACTATGTTTATATGTGGAACAGGTATGTGATGAGAAAGGGAGGAAAGATCTAAAAAATCAAAAGACAGGAGAAGACACCGTTGGGAAATAATATATGAAGGGAATGACGGGAGATCAGACAACTCACTGAAAAAAAATACCTTGTAGACAATATTTGTATCTATACTCTAAAACAGACAATAACAGAACTACGTAGGCCATGCACCCTAGGCATATCCTGTGTGTGTTTGCCTTCAGAGTGACCATGTTGAGCAACATTCTAGTCTTAATTTCCCCCCTAACTTAGCTTTAAAGAAAGTGGAGGAAATAAAATTGTAAAAGAGGAACAGACAACAGAAGAGCAAACCTCACTCAAAAGTAGTTAAGTACATTATACTAGGTATTTTCACATCTTACACTTTTGTCTCATTTGTAACCATTTCCCTGTATACAAGAGCAAATTGCATGACAATACACTTGCTATATAATAAAATTGGATAAAACATTAATTGTATATTATTTTCTTTTCATACTATAAATTCCGTATTTAGATTTTCATTTCCTCTTATTGAAAAAAGTGCCTTTGTTCTCTTAGCTTCTATTATATACAAAGGCATAACCTAAAATAATGCCAGTAGAAAATGTCGAGGTCAAGCTCCGAGTCCACATGAGAAAATTAACCTGCCACAAAACCATTCTGCATGTGCCTCACTACAAGAAAATTAAATACCAAACCAGAAAGCAGGGAGAAAACAAACAAACAAGGATCTTTTCCCCCTGACTGAAAATTAAGAGGAAAACAAAAACCCTCCTTAGTTTAAATTCCCAAATGGTACAGCTTTAGAGAAATTTTCCTAAGAGCAAATATTTTGCCATACTGTTCAATAAAGTGTTAAATCTCACAAATGATACACAGCTAAAATGTTGCTTATCTCCATTGTGTGATGTCCTGGTCCTAATTGTTATCAGACAGCTCTGTGCTGAACTGCACCATCACCAACAGAAAAGCCTCGAAGCTAAATTTTCACTGCGTTTGGCAGTTGAGGCTGTGGGGGTGGGTGGGGACACACCCCTCTGTGTTCAGGGCTTCCTCCTGGCTTCACTCAGGGATCACCCCTGGTGGGGCTCCAGATCACCCAGTTCTTTCACTGTTTTAAGAGAGGAACTGCAGTTTGTGTGCATTAAATTTCAGAATAAATGAAAGTACCGTAATTGAATAGAAAGTGTACACATGATTTTTCATAGTTAGCATGATAGCAACAACTTATATTTCATAGATAAAATGACGTCGAGGCAATTTTTATTTATAATGATTGCAACCAGTGAATTAAGCAAAAATCCGTAACCACTTTGAAATGACTGTTAATTTTTTTTAAATTATGAAGACTGGAAATCACAGCATAGGAAAGAAGAATTCCAAACAGGAGTGTAGCTTTCTCTCGAAATTTCCATGGAAGTGCTTATTTCACAGGTGGTAACACAGACCCTGGAGCAGAGGCCATGCTGATAGCATTTCCTGTCTCCCTTTCTTTCAGAGTCAATTGCTGCTATCACATAGATTTTTACGTATTCCATACTCAATTTACTTTTTGGTAAGGACAGGGAATTTGATTACATGTTTTCTAGTATCTTTTCCAGTTCTTATGTTCTTCTCTTTACACACAACTACATCTGCGTGATTTGTGACAAGGCAGAAAGAGCTCTGAGTGGAAGAAAATTCATTTTTGTTGACTTGCTCTTTTCACACAATTGGCTATTTGCTGTATTTCTAAACTACACTTAGAACTTTAGAAATAACACCTAGCTATGTAATATTAGCTATGTAATTATTAGCTATTAAAACTTTAGAAATAGCATTATTGGCTATGAAATATTAGCTACGTAATTATTAGCTATATGATAATATTCATCAGAAGCTCTAACTATTTAAATTTATTTTCATTGAATGACTTCCTATGGAAAAAATCTACTAAGAAAGTTTGGAAGAAATCTTATAATATGTAATGGTTTCATTTGCGCTACTTCCTATTTTCATTTGATTTTCTCATGGGACTTTCATACTTCTGCTTTTAACATGAGCATTTGAAACACTAAGTGGATTTTCAATAGTTATTTTTTATGTTTCTCAAACTGCTTTGCACGTCTCTTTTCCTTTCGAAATTGTTACAGGTTTTGAGGAAGAATTTTTTTTTTAGAGTAAAGGGAGGGAATGCATTTTCTTCCATAAATAGTTCCTTTCTGATTGACAATGTTTTTTATTTAGGGATTTTTTTCTCCCCAGATGGCTTATTGCTCTAGAAATGTATTCTTACACACCCATGACACATGTGGTTTCTTTTAGTTCCCTTTTCAGGCACGCCCATCTTTGGGGGTTCAAGCTAGATCTGTGTACAAATCAAAATCCATGTGTATGAGAGCTGTCACTCTTTAAACCTCACTCAGTTATCTCAGATTGGGAAAATATTGTGCTATTAAGAGAGGTATTTCAATAAAACACTATCACTAAAATACTTCACAAAACACATTCTAAGAAACTTCAACATCCAGAGGAATAGGGCAATTATTTTAAAAGTTGCATAACTTTGCATTACTTATAGACTATTTTGAATGTCTACAACTGGATCAGATGAAGTCTGGATTTTAAAATGACTGTGAACTACTTTCTTTTAAGTCCTTGCTGCAAACTTCGAACTTCACATTTCATGACTTTTTTCAAGAGGAAAGAAGCAAAGGTTTCAGTTACTAAGTAAACAGTCTATAAATATACATCCTGTCTATAGAAGCAGAAAATATGAAACTAGAAGATTCTCATGAGGGAAGAGGGAGTAAAAGCCTCACATCATTTTACAAATAGCTTAGTTCTTCAAGCTGATGTTCCTTTCCTTCCCCTTTATCATATTTCTCCCTACCGTTCCCTTCATTTCCACTACTCTTATAGCCTCTACTTTTCTCACTCTTTCCTGAACTTCTTTTGCAGCTATGAACAAAATTCTTTGAAGCATGAACCTTTAGTCATTACAGAAAATGTTAAAAATGCATATCTTGTTCCTTTATTTGTCTGCATCTTTTTCCATCCCATCCCTCCCACCTGCTCAGTTTTTTTTCTGCCCTTGATCTATAATAGTTTCCTTCTCTTACTTCTCTTACACAGAGGAACTCATAAAGCCTCTCCTTATGAATAAAAATAAACTCTATTAGAACATCACGAATTTCTTCCGTGGCGAGGTGTTAATAATATTCAAATTCTTGTATATACTTGATAAATTTTATTATCATGTTTATTACGAGGCACATTTATAGCACAAATTACGAGCAGGTGGTTTGTCTGTTTATTGAGATAACACTGGTTTACAAGACTGTATATGTTTTAAGGGTATAATTTCACACCTCTTCTAAATATGTTGCCATATCACTCTTGCCACTAAAATGCCAATATTCCACTACCATAGATTATTGAATCTCCTTCCCCCTTCAACCTACCCTTTGTCATTTTGGTAATCTGGGTTTTATGGTGGGAATTCAGGGGTTAGTTTTTACTTGGATTGGTCTGTTCTTTTTGTTCTGTTTCTCTATATCTCACAAATGGATGAGATCACCTGGTATTTGTCTTTCAAGAGGAGACAGTTTTGGAAATTTGGCTTTGAGACAGATTATATTGAATCAACAATGAAAAGAATGTAACTGATTAAAAATGTCTCACATACATCTACAAAACTAAACAGCCAACAAGCATGAACTTCTCTGAGAAGGAGGAGTTTCTTCTGTAATGCTCTACAGCTAAGGGGTCTTTCTCCAAGACACTCAGCCTGTTAGATCCTGCTAAGGCCCCAAGCCCTGGGGGCTTGATAAACAAGTCAGGGCTCAAGATCACCTCGATTCCCCAACCACGCATATCTCTCCTGGTCATCTGGATAGTATAGCTTTACTATCTGTTGAGGATAGGACGTCCTCAAGGTTGGTTAAGCACATGACTGGAACAGGACAAACCACTTCTCTTGTCTTTCTTTAAGTTGCATGACCTTTTTAGGATGAAGCATTTCTCTTGACTTTCTTTACCTTTTTTGGATGAAATGTTTGAAATACGCTTTTCTTTAAGTCTACTGGCTATATGGACTTGTGCGGGCTGTGGCGCAAGTAATGGCCTTGGCAGGCCTATATAATCCCTGCTTGCCCTCTCCCCAGGGTCAAACATTCTCACTAGAACCTGCGTGTCTCAGCGAAGCTCCGGCCCCAGCTAGCTGGAATAAACCCTGTTTGCTATTGCATTACGAGTGTGGTGCTTTTGCCATCCGAGCGTGGAAGCGGACAAACAGACCGAGGGCTCCAACAAGCCAATCAGGAAGGAGACTTGCATGCCAACACACAACAGTAGGTGCTATTCTGGCTCTGGGTACTGAAAAAAAAAACATTATCCCAACATTTCTTCGGGAGTCATTAGGGCCACATCCAGGATACTGGGCCTCCATGCAGACCGTCTTTGGTGTTGGCAGCCCCGCAGTTGCTACAGACGGAACCAGAGCCCTGTACAAGAAGAGCACATACCCCTTAACTCTGTGATAGCTCCCAGGCATCCAGGCCTGAATATCTGACTAAAAAAATGTAAGGAGCTAGAGAACATTTGCTTTCTGTGCTTGGTTAATTCTACCCAGGAAATATTAAAAGAGCTGATATTGGAAAAAACAATTGTGGGGAGCTTCTTCATGGACCATATTGGACAACCTTTTGATATTAATTTTGGACAGCCTTACTAAAATAAAGGCTTCTTGCAGAAATTCATTCTGTCAGAAGCCCTATCAATCGTTTTGTAAACCAAACTTTTAAAAATAGTAAACATCCATGATAACAAACCTAAGTAGGGCATTGTCTACTCTGTGTTCAAAGGCAGGATGTTTTAGTCACTAAGCCGCAGCAGAGCAAGTACTCTTATGTACTAAATGTTCAAGCTGTTCTGTGTGCGTGTGTGTGCATGCATGCACGTGAGTGCACATGCATGAGCATTTGTGCACATATGATCAGTATAATCAATATTATTATTTTTATCTACATTGCTAAATGATCTTCGATATCTAAGTTCAAAACTGTCAGAAATACCTTATTCCACCTCGCACATGAAAACAGAAATACTACTGAGAAATAGGAGCTCTCAATGAAAAACATACTCATGTATAATTTGCCTCGTGAATATTTAGTGAATGCTCACTATGTGACTTCCAAGATACTGTTAGGTTGCCCTATCCACTGTACAATCACTTCAGCCCCTAGCTACAAATATGAAATTGTTTTGCATTTCCTTATTCACTGCTATATATTAGAAATTATAATAAAAATAACATAATTTTCTCAACACTAGCTTAAAATCATTTTCCAGGTAAAATTATATTAATATCTTACTAATCCTTTTCAGTAATAAACTATTCAAGAAACAATGAGAATTTAAATTAGCTCAAGTGAGTCAAAATATGGAGAAAACTAGAAATAAATCCATAATGGACAATCTTTTAACTGTAGATTCACAACACAAAGAGACAATAAATTGTTCTTTATCAACACTACACTACCAACTGAACATATACTATGAGGCAAGGAAGTATAGCACATGCTCTAAAGATAAAGAAACAGACCACATTATAAACACACACACACACAGACTCACAAACACTCAATATTGGTACAACAGTTTTAAACTGTCACTATAGTTTTACAAACCGCAAACGGTGTCCCCACTATGCAGGAAGAAGAACTAAAGTATTTTCAGTAGTTCTCTCTGAAGAGACCTGTGTTTTCTTTTCTGTTGATAGTTACTCTGAGCCTTTGTTTTGAACAGAAGGTCAAGGGAACTATGAGCTGTAACCTTTGATGCCTCTCACCTGCTGATTCTCATGTCATTCTAAATTACCCATGGCAAGCGTTGTGGGGTACACAACTGTACACAGAACAGGTGATCTTTAGAGACTTGGGGAAGAAAGGCTCACATTTCATATCTGGACTTTAATCTACTTTCAATTGTTTCAAAAGAAGTATTTAACTAAGCACACTTGTACTTCTTGTTTTCAACCATGGAAGCATTCACTACTGTAAATCATATATCACATTCAGAATGATTCTCATAGTTCCAAAAAAGGAGTAAATATCTGATTCCTGGTTTCTCTGTCGCTCAAAATTCTTCTTTGATACTGGGTAATTTTAAAAAGTCTAGTATTTAAAAATACATAATATATAAATATATTTTGATGGCTAGATGGCTTTTGATGAAAAAAAATACATTTGTTTTTAATTCAGGAATTTAGTACAGCAATAAACTGTGATTATCAATGAATGTGATCCAATATAACAAAAAAGAAATCCTCATACACTGAGTGTGATGTTAAGAGATTTTTAAAAAGGCAGACATCCATTAACACATAGTAAGTGCTATTTCCTGTCCCTTTTATGAGAGGAAAAAAGTCAATATATTCGTAGATTTTCTTCACTTTTAAAAAACTTTTCTATTATTCTGGAGGAAAATGTACACATGCAAATCATACTGTTAGGAAATATGTTTCTGAGGTAAGTGTTAGGACTCATTGCTTTTTGAATGACACACATAGCAACCCCATGGTGTTTTGAACAACAATTCAAGCGGCAGGAGTAATTTAAAACTAAACACCATTTAAGTTCTAGTATTCAAGATTCAGCAGTAAAATGAAGAGCCACAATATGTTATTGTCCTTTAAAATCCTGTTTTCCTTAGAACATAAGGAACTTTCACTTAGAAAAAGCTAACGTGCTTTCTCCAAGCCTGTGAAGCAGTATCTAAGAATCATTGCCACCAACCAAACAGAAACCAAGCTTTTTTTTTTTGAAGGTTCTTTTAGAAGACAGAAAAAAAAACCATCCTGCAGTGATAAAAAGCAATCCCCTCAAAGGAGTAGGAGCAGATTTCTATTTCAGTCTCTGAAAGATCTAGAGAGAGATAAATTCACAAACCGACCTCTTTAAAGGGGATAACTAATCTAGGGATTCAAACCTTTAGTTTTAGTGGAAACCTCAAAGAATTACAAGTCTGAATACCACAAAACCAGTTTGCAACCATAACTAACCAGCATTGTGCACCACCTGGGAATCAGAGATAACAAAGGGGTCATTTCTGTGTCACATAAAGAGAACGGATGCTGGTTGGTGTCAACTTTCCCTTTATTACTACTGTGTGGGTACTCTGAAATCACTATCCTGAGGGTGTGGGCAAGGAATGCTAACCCCAATTTCTGGATATCACACAGAGTGATCACAGGAAATTGGCACTCCTTGGCATAGATATTTCATAACTAGACTCCCAAGTTTTGATAATCTCATCTGTGTCTTTGATGGGAATTAACAAATAGTTCCTGCATGAATATCACTGCCAGATTTTTCTGTATTCTGAAAGTTTTCTTTAATGTATACATTATATAAAAGCTACATGCATATTTTATACATTTGCTCTCTATATGTTTTATATATTTCAAATATAGGGTTCCGAGAGACAGTACAGCAAGTACTACAGCATGCCTTTTACTTGGTTGACCTGGGTTTAGTTCCCCTGCAATGCATATAGTGCCCAAAGCACCAACAGGAGCAATCCCGAGCACAGATCTAGGAGATCTGAGCAGGAGCCACGTGTGTTCCCCCAAAGAGAACAGCAAAAATAACAATGTTCCTATTGCATATGGTCAGATCTACAGCTACAGAGCACTGAGGAATTGATTCTCTTGTGAGTGCTGAAAGAAATCAGTTCTCCAAAGTCATCCAACTTATCTCTGGACTGGAGAGCAAACAATCCAATGGTTTTCAATCCCAGGATCATGGTGCTTAGATTAGTGCTGGCCATCAAACGTTGAAAACCACTGGATTAATGGAAGCATATTACAGCAAAAGTTATTTTAGTCTTCTAATCAATTTTTAATTTTGGTTTTTCTTCTTGAATGGTAACCATGTCTGGTTCATATATTTACTCATAATGCATTTCATATATTAAGTATTCATAAAACTATATCAACTCATATGAAGAATGTGGGTAAGTCACAGCTATAGCTCATTATCAAAGGTCCTTAAGCTTGTTTAAGCAGTAGTAATATTATCTGAGTTATAGGCACGTGATACTGAATGTATCTTTTCAGTATTGAAAAGCAACAATCACAAATCCCTATATAATTTTCTCTTTGTTTGAAATTCTTTCCATAAGCTAAAAATTATATAATTTTAGCTATTAAGGGAGTATGATATTGTATTTGTGCTTGAGTTCAAATAATACCTCTCAAATGACATATTTTGATAACCATTAAGTCAAGAGGGAAGGATAAAAATGAGTAATGTAGGGGCCAGAGCGATAGCCCAGCGGGTAGGGCATTTGCCTTGCACACGGCCGGCCCATGCCAGCCCGGGTTCGATCCCCGGCATCCCCTATGGTCCCCGAGCACGGCCAGGAGTACTTTCTGAATGCAGAGCCAGGAGTAACCCCTGAGCATCACTGGGTGTGACCCAAAAAGCAAAAAAATTAGTAATGTAAACACATATGTACATAAATATAGCTATATGCACACATGGAACTCTTTAGGGCCAAACAAGTTTATGGAAGGAATAGGATATAGTTTCCTTTAATATAATTATTGACATCATATAGCCATCTAAAATTTGGATATTCTTTTTTAAATTATACATAAATTAGATTTATAACAATGCAAACATTGCAGTTATCCAGCAGAAATTGTTTGAGGGTCCAAACTATTGAATGGCACCAGCATTGACTATTTCTGAATGAGACATAGGTGATAGAATTGACTTAACTCATTTTGATTTGACTTAGAAAGAAGTCTGAGTTCATTTTTTTTTACATGTAAATGACCATTTTTCCCAGCACAACTTGTTGATATGGATTTCCTTGTTTTACTTTATATCTTTACTCCTTTATCAATGATTAGCTCATCATATGCCTAAGGGTCTGTCTCTGGATATTCAACTGTATTACACTGATCTGTAGGTTTGTCTTTATTCCAGTAGCATGCTGTTTTAATTACTACCATGTTGTACAGTTTTATGTTGGAGAAAGTTATTCCCTCTATTTTCATTTCCCCATGATTGCTTTAGCTATTGGGGTGGGAGGAATTCCATGTGAGTTTCAGTAGTGTTCAATCTATTTATTTGAAAACTGTTATGGATATCCTTATAATGACTGCATTGAATCTATATAATGCATTGAAGAATATTGCTATTTTGATGGCACTAATCTTACCAATCCATGTGCAGTTGACACATTTCCATTTCATCATGGTCTCTTTTATTTCTTGAAGGAGTGTTTTGTAGTTTTCTTTATATAGGACTTTCACTTCTTAGCTTATTCTGAAGTACTTGATTTTCTGAAGTACAACTGGGAACAGGATTTTTTTTAACATAATTCCTATATGTGGCTGGATCTTGTCAAATTCTTTGCCTGCTTCTATTGATAAGATCATATGGTTTTATTTTATTTTATTGATATGGCATATTACATTGATTACTTCCACTGAATTGAATTATATTGATTCATCCTGGCATCCCCAGGATGAATCCCATTTGGTCATGGTGTATGATCATTGTGGTGAATTGTTGAATTCTATTTGCTAGTATCTTGCAGAGGGTCTTTTCATTTGAGTTCATCAGGAATATTGTGTATATTTCTTTTTGTGTGTGTGTTATTTCTTCTGCTTTGGGTATCAGGGTAATGCTTACTTCATAGAACCTATTTTGGAATGTTTGTTTCTTCAATTTCCTGGAAGAGCTAAAAAGAACTGGCAATAGTTTCTATTTAAACGTTTAAAAGAACTCACTAATCAATCCATCTGGGCTTTGACTTTTGGTTTTCAGAAGACTTCTGATTAACATTGGTTCCATAATAATAGGTGTATTCCTGTATAACAAGTCATCTTGGTTCAGCCTTGGGAGGTTATAGGAGTCCAAGAATTTATCCATTTCTTCTAAGTTCTCTCATTTTGTGGCATATAGTTTATGAAAGTAATCTCTGATGATCCTTTGACCTAATATGGTCTCTGTTGTGATGTTTCCTCTTTCATTTTTTGATTCAATTTATTGGGGTTCTCTCTCTTTTCCTTTGTGAGTCATGCTAGAGTTTTATCAACTAGCTATACACATAGAATTACTAAACACCCTTTTTTGACAAAAAGAATAAATCTGTGACCATAATACAATGAAAGTCACTAGTCACAAACTATACTGAGAGTTAGAAAGCAATATCTTCATACTGAAATATAAGAAACAAGGACACTTCCTCCTGGAAAATGTACATTATTACAGTAAAATTGGGAGTACTTCTTGAACCACAATGCTCTTGTTTGCTTCAAAGTTTGGAGTTTATTCATTTTATCAAAATAAATAAACTATAATATCTATATAAAATGAGAAATTCATGAGAATAATTTTTTGGAATAGAAAAAATGAGTTAGACACAAGCACAGAAAATTAAACTAAAAGTAATAGCAATTTTAAACATTCTTACTTAAAATATTACATTTTTAAGCAATTTTCAAGAGAAAATATCTAGATATTGAAGTGGAACCATTCCTAACTTTATTGTCTAAATGTATGGGAGAACATACAAATCAAAACCAAATTAGGTATGGGGAGAAGAAAGTGACATAGAGTTAAGAGTGTAGGGACACTCCTGTGATGTGGTGTGAAAAACCTTTATGCTTCATTAATGTAAACATAAACACTATTATACCTTATTACCTAAACTAAATTAAAGCGACAGATGATATACTGAAAAGCTATGCTTTATAAAAGAACATAGCAATATGTAAATAGTTTATATAATACTCATTAAATACTTTCATAGCAAAGAATGTCTACATGAGTTAATACTAAAGGAAACCAATGAACAATATTACGTAAAAGAGAACAATATGATGTTATGTGAGTGTGATATAACATTATGTCAATATGATATGATTTTTTAAATTTTTTTATTATACCACCGTGAGAACAACATTACAAAGATGTTCATATTGGGTCTCAGTCATATATTGTTCCAGCACCCATCCGCTCACCAGTGCCCCATTCC
>JAJIBD010015734.1:0-32833 GCA_021461705.1 Cryptotis parvus | reverse complement strand
CTCAGACATGGGGCAGAGCTGTTCCTTGCTCTCCCTGTGCACAGCCTTTCATGAGGCAGTTGGGAGGGCATGGCGGGGTTCTAGCCCTGGCCCACCACCTCGGCAGAGCCTCACAACAAGCCAGACCACCCCCCCCCTCACTCCACGGGCGCAGCCATTTTCCACATTTGGACTTCCCTCTCTCCACCCAGCAGACCAGCCCATCACAGCCCGGATCATCAACACCCACCCTGCAGCAGCTTTTTTCCTCAATCCGCCCAGGTGCATGCTGGTCCAGAGACTCTCAGACATGGGGCAGAGCTGTTCCTTGCTCTCCCTGTGCACAGCCGCTCATGAGGCAGTCGGGGGCATGGCGGGTTCTAGCCCTGGCTCCACCACCTCGGCAGAGCCTCACAACAAGCCAGACCACCCCCTCCCACTCCACAGGCGCCGCCATTTTCCACATTTGGACTTCCCTCTCGTCAGAACTCCACCCAGCAGACCAGCCCATCACAGCCCGGTTCTCGGGCGGCCGCTAGCGGCCGCGCGGCTCATCAATAAATGCTTTATTTGGAGGTGTTTAAAAGAGTTTGCCCCCCGCGCTCGGCAAGCCTGGCAAGCTTCTCGTGTTGTATTTGATATGCCAAATTCCAGTAACAACTATATTAGGTCATTCCCATGACCTAATATAATGGTTTGAGGCTCTTTATGTTCCTGCAGCAAGCCGATGCCCCTGGCTCTACTGGCATGAGACAGGACATATGGAGATATTACTGGTGCCCGCTCTAGCAAATAGATGATCAACGGAAGATCGTGGTATATATATATATGTATATAGATATATATATATATATATATATATATATATATATATATCATGCAAATAAATGCAGTCATTCTATATATGTCTTTTCATTTGGCTAATTTCACTCAACATGATCCTCTCCATGTCCATCCATTTATAGGCAAATTTCATAACTTAATTTTTTCCCAACAGCTCCATAGTATTCCATTGTGTAGATGTACCAAAGTTTCTTTATCCAATCATCAGTTCTCAGACACTCTGGTTGTTTCCAGAGTCTGGCTATTGTGAATAGTGCTGCTATGAAAATAAAAGTGCAGATGGTGTTTCTGTTGTGTGTTTTTTTGGCTTCCCAGGGTATATCGGAAACATTTTCTTAAACATAAAATCTATTTAGAATTCCTACTAGATTCCATTAACATTATGGTAGATATAAAATAATGAACTCTAAAATATGATTTTGTTTGCTTTTACTATGTATCATTCTATTGCTAGATTAAAAAGTTAGTTTTCACTCTATTATTTCATCTACATACATTGAATATTGCATATAAGAAATCACTTTATTTTTCTCTTAATTATAGATTTATTTAGTTATTTCCTCATCTACGGTCACCATTAACCAACAAGTCTTATTTTTTTATTCACTATATCAATGACTACCCATATTTGGTTTGCAGTATGATGTATTAATCCAGGGCTCACACATATAAGATAGTACCTTTATAAGTGAACTGAATTCCTGGCTCACCCTATTTGATATTAAATTTTCCCAAAATTAATTTTTTCCCACTTATTTAAACACCATGGTTTATAAGTTGTTCATGATGCATTTGTTTGTTGCATTAATAATCCAACACCACTCCTACCACCACTGAAACCTTCCCTCCACAATTGTCTCCATTTTCCCCCCCTCCCCCAAGTTTGTGCTTACTGGTGCATAATTATTTCAAATTGCTTGTTAACACCAAATGACTAACAGAATGGTACAGTGGGTAGAGTTTCCTTGCATGTTGTAGACCAGAGTTCACTCCCTAGCAACCATGCGATCCCCCCAAACACCACTGACTGCAGAGCCAGGAGTAACCCCTGACCACTATTGGGTGGTGACGCAAAAAGCAAAATAATAATGATAAAAACAATATGAGGTAACCTATGGGCAGCCTGACCCTTTTCGTAGTGGGGAAGGTAGGTCCTCATTTCAATGTGGACCTACAGCCTCATTAAATATTTCATATCTGAAAAAAAAGAAATATTGATTTGTTTAAATTCTAGAGTTATTGGAAAAATATTTATGACATTTAAACATTTGTCACACTATCTCTTGAATATATGCACTATTTCTATACAGATGTTTTTCTAAAATATTTTGTTAATTGGATGTCAATTGTATTGACCTCATCATTTGGTGAAGGCAGATGAAAAATTATAAGAATTATGACATAAGTATGGAAACAAAAGGAATTTTTCAAAGTCGGTTTGATCACTATGATTTTGACATGAAAATATCACATGAAAATCAACTAAGACCTAGCTGGTAGGGAGTAAACTAAAATCAGTTATGCAATGAAAAGACCCACAAGGACAGCTGAGACACATGTGAACTTGATATAATTCACTAAAAATATTTGAAATCTTTCTAAAATTTATTGCTGATCAGAAGTTCAACACATTTCTGACCTAATGGGTGAATTCTATGAAGAGGGGCGAGATGTATTTTATAAAGAGGGAGAGATGTAATGAGGGTGATAGAAACATTTACAATTGAATATTCATTCTCAAAGATTTTGAAGCTTTGCACTAAAAATCAGCTATTTTTTCCTCAAAATTAGCTTTGGTGCGGAGATGTAATGACAAATGAATGAGACTGACGTTTTCATAATGCTTCTCCATCTGTTCATTTCCTTTAGCTACGGCTGCCTGTACTATAGGCACATACCTGAAAGCCTGAAATCCTGGGAGACCAACTCGGCAGCCATTGGCACATCGTTTTGAAGATAAAGACACAGATGACTCATTTAAGGTGGAAACACAATGTGAAGAGAGAGGCTGACCCAGAAATGAACTCCAGACTGCCAACATTTGTTAGAAAAGATGATGTTAGCAATGGAACTTGCAAAGCGGTAGCTAAAAAGGTAAGTAGAAAGCCATGACCTACCTTGAAAATTCACCAAAAATTCCCAAGAAACGTTTGAGAAAGAGCCAGAGGATTTGACAGAAAATCCTAGCTTGAATTTTCTCAGTGTTCTTTGGAGAGACTTTTGGGAGCAGAGTCAGACTGGTGCCTTTGGAAAAGTCAAATGCTTCTTAGGAAATTAAGAATGCATGTGCTCACACTCTTTTTAGAGCTTATCATGGAAGGAGAGACCAAAAGAGGTAGAAAGTGGAAGTGGGATGGATGTCACAGAGAATAGCATATATTTGAATGATAAGGAGATACAAAGGAAGCCTGAAGCGGTAGTATAGGAGAATAAGGCACGGGAAAGGGCTCCGGGAGGATGTTTGGATCCTCAGCACATGCAGAAGATTTGCTTTCTAATAGGAAGGCCAAGACTTCACGTCAACAGTGGGAACAAAAGCATATGTGTTGATGCTGCTAACTTTGAAGATTTAAGAAGGGGCTTGGAGCGGAAAATCTTGCTCAATCAATACCTTTTAATAAGTCACTTCAAACACTTCAGACAGAAACTCAAATCACTCCAATATGAATTAAAATTTTTATACGATGCATCTTTCTATAAACACACAAATCTAGCTGGATAAAAGATTCATATCCTCCAAAGTACTGACTCTGATTTTTTTCTTGCTATTTTTTTTCTTTCAACACCTCCTCTTCAGTGAAGTGATCTCTTGTGCAGGCCTAAAAGTAAATTCTTTCCTCTCTGTAGCATCCTTTTACTTGCAGAAATTTTGGCCTACTTTGAATTTGCCAAATATTCACTAACTGTGCTGAGACGCAGAACTCTGTAGGTGAGTGAAGAAGTCTAACGTTACTCATTTATTTTTTGAAACTATGATGTGTACACAGGTACACCCGGCAAAGCAGAAACCAGCTTTCCCCGTTGAACCCCCTGCATTCCATGGACCACGAGAGCAACTTCCAACCCGAGTCCACCATCCCGATGGAGCCTCGGAGGAGCCCAGAGAAACCCCACACCTTGCTGGCAGCGATCTTCACAATCCACACTCTGCAGCTGGTAAGACCTCCCCCCCCCCAGCATATTAATCAAGTCTCCAGCCCACAGATTAATCCAGTCTCCAGCCCGGCTTGTCAGAAACCCAGCCTACAAGAACCCACCCTGCAGAGACCCGCCCTTCAGAGGAGAGTATTTCAAGCCCAGGAATGCTTGAGCCTAAGACACAAGTACACCCAGCAGAGCAGAAACCAACTTTCCCTTTGCATGCAAATTACCATAAATATTCTACCCACCCCTCTGAGAGAGCCCCACAAAGTAATGAGAATATAAGCGTCCGCATGGCAGAGCCTGGAAAGCTGTCCGATGCGTGTTCGATATGCCAAATCCAGTAACAAAAATGTTTATTTTCCTGACCCCGAAAGAGCCCTTAATACGGCAGCAGTAAGAAAGGCAAACAAGCAGTGCCTGATAAAATTTCACGGCCGTCCTAGGCTCTCAAAACGAAGAAGGACTAAAATGACTGTCTGTACTTTCAATGCACGTACGCTGGCATTGGAAACATATATTGAGGATCTGATGGTGCAAGTGCAAAAGATCAAGTACGACATCATGGTCTGACTGAGACAAGGGAGGCGTCCAGTTGCATCATGCTGTATTTGACACTGGAGAAGAATTGTTCCTTGGAAAATGCGACGAAAGAGGGGGTCAGTGGTGTTGGTGTCCTTGTCAACACGAACATGGCTGTCAACATTTATTCATTTGAATGCCTAACAAACCGAATAGGACGATTACACTTGAGGAGATGTGGCCCACTGCCAGCAATTTCTATCTTCATTGTCTATGCACCAACATCCACATACAAAGAAGATGAAATTGAGAAATTCCACATGGAATTGGAGGAGTTCTATAAAAAAGATCACACCTTCTACAAGATCATAGTCGGTGACTTTAATGCCAAGATAGAACCAAGAAGATCGACTGAAGAACTCCACATCGGGACCCATGGCCAAGAATGGAACAAACAGGGTGAGAGACTATCTGAGTTCATCATGTCCACCAAGACTATTCATGGGAACTCACAGTTTCAGAAGGCTGAAGCGAAACATTGGACATGGGAATCTCTTGGCGGACAGTTCCACAATGAAATTGACCACATCATCTTCAATCAACGGTTTTGTCTGACCAATGTTGCTGTCGCCCCCAAATTCCAAACAGGATCGGACCTACCAACGGGAGAAAAAGCTGCAAAGTTTAAGAAGAGAACTCCCAGAACGACCACCAACTGGGAACTCTTTGGCACCATTGTAGCAACATGGGAAGATACCATCATTGATGACATCGATGAAGAATACAACCGACTGGTTCAGCACCTCCATGATTGTGCAAAGAATGCAGAGAGAAAAGAAAGACACAAAAGGACGCTTGTCTTCAGAAACTCTTGAGCTCATTTGCCAAGATGGCAAGGCACGAGCCTCAGGAGACAAAATGCTAATGTCAAGCTTGTTAAACGTTGCAGAGAGAAGTGATAAAAGAAGACCTCAAAGACAGAAGAGCAGAAATACTGGAAGATGCAGCAGAAGCCGGGAAAAGCATTCGCACCACCCGCCTGTCCTTCGCAAAACTATAAGACCAAGATGACTCCCCTCTGACGCCCTGATGGATCTATCACATCTTCCAGAAAGGCAATGGAGAAGATTATCCATGACTTCTACTCAAATCTCTTTGATAGCCACATCCACCTTCCCACAACCAAATTCCACAGGATGGATATGTCATTCCCAACATTCTCCCTTCTGAAATCTGACATGCCATCTCATCGGTAAAGAAGGGAACAGCACCAGGCCCAGACAAAGTCAGACCCAAACACCTGAAGAATCTGCCATCGGTACTCATCAATACACTAGCTCGGCTCTTCACACGTTACCTGTCCAAATGCAAGGTGCCCTCCCAATGGAAAACCAGCAGGACAGTTCTACTGTTCAAGAAGGGAGACATTCACGGCATCGGCAACTACCACCCCATCAGCCTGTTGTCCGTCATCTACAAGATGTTTACACGAGTCATCCTGAACAGGATTAGCAGAACACTAGATGAAGGACAACTGTCGGGCTCCGCCGGGGTCCCCGACAGTGCCGGGAAGCGGAGTTCCCTTCTACCTCCGAGCAGGCGAACGGATGAAAACTCAGGAATCCGATGCAGTTTTAAAAGGCTTTACTTATCACAGGTTCAGGCATACAAATCAGCAAAAGGAAAAACCCCGATGCTTAGGATTCCAGGCTAGAACCCCAGCCACGTGTAGGCCAAGATGGCGACCACCACGTGTAAAAGCTTCCAAGGGGAATGCACGCTCACAAGGAGAGAGATCCCACAAGGAAGAAGGCGGACGCAGAGTGGGAACTGGCTAGTTTATATCCCTGTAACTCAGACCTTCCTCCCACTGTTATGGAAAGCAGGGAGGGTCCAATGCCCTTAGGTAATCCCTCCCTGCACCTCACCTAGGGCCTTTACTGTGCTAATGTTTTGAGCCGAAATCTGCTTAGGAATGCTTTTGTAGTGTAGAGAAGGGGGTTTCTGAGATGGCATGTCTCTGTTCCTTGACCAACACCAATGCCAGTTAAATATTTCTCCAAGCCTTCACAAGTCTCTCTACTTCATTGTAGTTTTATATTTTAGTTGCCTTTTGAGTATATCAGGGAGCCATGCTTGTTTGCTTGGAAGCAAACAGCATTTCTCTCTGGTCTAATTACTTAGGTGTCCTACGTGGCCAGGCTAATATGCTGGTAAGATCTAGCTAGTCCCATGATGATTGTGATAGCATGGGAGAATATTTATACCAGCTAGTACAGCATACATGGTCGGATAAACTGCCACATTTAGACTACCCCCTTTATCTAGGGAGTGATTTGCGGGAGGCAATCCAGAGCAGATGCAGTGGCCCTTAGGAGTCCTGCAACAGACAACCATGCGAGCAAGCAGGTTTCCGGAAAGGATTCAGCACAATCAACCATATCCACACAGTAACCAAGCTCATTGAAGTTTGTAGGGAGTACAAGATGCCGCTCTGTCTCATGTTCATTGATTTACAGAAAGCTTTTGATTCTGTGGAGACTGAAGCAGTCATCGAAGCCCTAGTGAAACAGGGCATTCAAACCCAATACATCAAGATCCTTCGTGAGCTGTATTACGGATTCATCACCAGGATCTCACCATTCTACAAAGAAGTGATCATTGATGTCAAAAGAGGGTTTTGACAGAGTGATACCATTTCACCAAAACTCTTCAGCACCACCCTCGAGAACATCATGAGACAATTAGAATGGGAAGGAATGGGAGTGAAGATAGATGGTCGGCAACTACACCACCTCTGCTTTGCTAATGACATCGTTCTAATAACTCCAATCATTACCCAAGTGGCACAAATGCTGGCCGGGGTATCTACATTGTCATATTACTACAAAAACTAAAAACTAAATAGAATTTATAGCTGATTGCCTAGCCAATGTTTCTTGAAGTAGATAATACCACTTTGAAGGGCGCTGGATCAAGCAAGGTGGCCATACTAGTTTTGGATACAATTGAAAGGCAGTTTCTGTTTCTGAGAGATAGATTTCCAGAAGGGAGAACTGAGGGGTGTGTGTGTGTGTGTGTGTGTGTGTGTGTGTGTGTGTGTGTGTGTGTGTGTTTTTCAGAAAGGGGATGAGTAGGACAAACAAGCTTGGAAACCTCTGGTAGAAGAAGAGTCATATCATTCTTGAGTTGAATGTATCCATCAAGAGAGCAATGGATGTTAATAAAGTGATAGCCTTAATTCGGCAATAGAAATCGGCTACTTTTTATATTTTCTCTCAACTTTAGATACAACTCTCAATAAATTATCTGTTAACAGCAAAATAATTCCTTGATAACACTTCTTTTAAAATCATGCTGTTGAGGAATTTGGGAAAGATGCGACTCATTGTGTTTTTCAGGATCCATAGACAGGATAAATAGATGTGAGCACAACTTGTGAAGCCAGCGCTTGCTACAAACACACATCACGGTCTTTCTTGGAAGTCACCTACCCTTGCCTTGGTAATATTTCTGTTCCTTATTGTACTCAGAAACTAGAATTTTTCCCACACCAAAAACCTTCCTGTTCTAGAGCTCCTATAGCATATATTTACAACCAGTTTGTAAGCACTGTCTGCTTTCCTCCTGACTCTAAATGTGTCTGAGTTTCTGGATGCTACTGGAGCAGACAACCACAAACTTAGCAGCTAAATAAACATTTGCTACCTAAATTTTATTCTTTATGAGAGGTTCAGCACATCTTAATGACCTAAAATGCAGGCGAGTTCCATTTGGAGGCCCTAGAGAATATGTTCTTAATTTTCTCCTGCTTAGAGAAATTATCCATAATCATTGTCTAGTCAACCCTTGCTCTATCTTTAAAGTCGCCCTGTTGGATTTCTTTGGTCATTCTCTATAACTATAGCCCTCTGGCTTCAGGTAAAAAAAGAAACTTTTTCACTTTTTGAGCTTTAGAGTGTACAGTATTAGGACCATCTAGTCATTCAGGATGGTATCTACTTTTCTTTTCTTTCTTGCTTTTTGGATCATACCCAGCAATGCTCAGGGTTATTTCTGGATCTGCACTCAGGAATTATCCTGGCAGACCTCAGGGGACCATATGGGATGCTGGGAATCAAACCCGGGTCAGTCGCGTGCAAGGCAAACGCCTCACACTTGCGCTATCACTCTGGCCCCTAATATCTACTTTTCAAAGTTCTTAATTCTATTGTAAAATTCCTTTTGTAACTGTGATAACATATACATAAGTTCTAGGAATTGAGAGAAGAAGAGCTTTTGAGAGGTGATTATTCTGCCTATCCTAGAAGCCATTGCTGTCCAGCAATGTCAAACCAACTTTGCCCAAGAACAGGCCGGCAAACCTCTTTGTCATTTCATAGACCAAGCGCCACTAATGACATAAAATCTTGCAAAAGTTTTCAGCTTGGGTATTCTTACTCAGCCATCAGGTACTATGTAGATATTTTTTAAAAAATCGTATAGCTTATCCTTTTTATTGCAAGCATATATATATTTATATATATGCTTCTAGTTAACACGCAGTGTGACATTTATATCCTTATGTGACTCAGCCTACAATACCTTATTTGATATATTTTAAAAATTGCATATATTACTAAATATAAAAGTATTAGTTTCTAAAAATATTTAGGAAAATGCTAAAATGTAACCAGCAATGTGGAAAAATCAAGAGTATTAACTTTTGTTAGGTATCTTTAACTAGGAAAACTTTCTAGCAGTCTAGTAAGTGAGGGGAAGAATCAATGCAGAAGTAAAATAAAGGCACTAAAAATATACCATTAAGACAAAGGAGGCTAGACCTATTCCAGAAATTAAAAACACCAATTTTCAGCCATGGAAAAAAATTAAATTTCCATTTCCAGGCGTCCTCCTTATTCTAATTTAATTGGTCTTGATTTAATTGAAAATTCTGGTTTAATTGGTCTTGGGTGAAGCCTAAGTACCACTTTCTTTGATGGCTAGCAGTAGGGAGGTAAGAATGGCAAATGTGTAGACATAATGGGCTAAAATGTTAATGAGTACCATTTTAATGATCTCAATTGTATTCGAGGAATTGAAGGCTAGATGTCCATTGTTGACAGTGAGGCAGGAATTGTCTAAGGAACTTAGGAGATTTGCAGATACTGACCAAGGAACCTGCTACACATACAACATGTGTTTAATAGCATCAATTCAAGCATCATAGATAGAAGCCCAGCCAGAAATAAGAAATGTGTGAAAATAATGCTAAATTCCATTTATGAGAATGCTGAAGAGGCAACAAGAACAGGAGGAAAAAATGAAGCTAAATGGTATGCAAAGGACTCAAAGCAGAGATCCTAACATGTGGGTCATGAAAGAAAAGTAGAAGCAAACATTCTTGACACTAATGTGGCCTGACATCCCACATCAGAGTTTCTCAGCAGATTCATCCAGCTAGAGCAGGTTTAAAGCAAAATAATGAGGGGAGACTGAATATATTGGTTCCAGTTAGGGCAATATACACTGGAGTAAGGGAGGTTGTGGTTGTCACCTGAAGGACGTTTATTTTGTGGGTGATGAAAAACTCTGACTGGGGCTACTTCTGTATTTTCCTTCCTGCCTTTTGCAACACTTCAATAATTATTGAGGGTGCTCTGGAAATCGTTCAATAGTCTCATTTTGGGGTCCCAGTTATTTTGGGCCTTGTTTGGAGCCAATAATTAAAAAAGGCTGTACTGCTGAGGTTAAAAAAATATTCATTTTAGAATAACACGGGTCAATATACAATGCAAACATTTGAAAGGTTATAGTAATGGAAAGATATTTTAAGATATTAAAAAGAGTCCCCTTTCTGTGTTGTATTTGTTCTTGGCTTTTATAGTGATTTTGCCCCCACCCCCTTCAAGTTCTCCATATTAAATGAGCCCATGAACTTTTCCAAATGCCACAAATGAAAACAGATCCAACCTGAGTGGTCAAATTAATCTGTTTCATCAGATTTTTAGAAATCCATCCTGATGATGCCCAATTTTTAAAGAGGAGATTCTTTATTTCCATATCAAGAACTAAGCTTAGAGGGTTTCCCAAAAATAAAAATGTAAAAAGTGTAGGACAGAAAGTAGGATCTACCTGATATGATTTAGGAGAACATAGAAAGTTCATAGTCTGGCCCATTGGGAGAAAATAAGAAACCTCCTGTGGAATTGTGACAGAATAGAGAGAAGGAACAGCAAGGTTTGAGATGAAAGAGTCCATTGAGAATTGAAATCCCAATTGGAAAGCAATAAAAACACTATCCAGATAAATTTGGGTGCATCTAAAGCCATCAGGCCCATGTTCCTCTCCTCCAAGCAGTTTAGAGAAGCTCTTAAGGGATTCTGAGTTTGAAGCATTATGTTCAACATTCTATGGAAATTCAAGAGAAGAAATAACATCTCTCCACCGTTATGTTAAGAATAGTGCTTTCAGCACCAGGAATTGTCTGCGTCTAAGAGCACACATATGTCTTCCAACTGAAGGAGTATTTGAGGGTGTATTTTAACTATGATTATTTTCAAATGTTTAAATTTCCAGTCTACTCCTTCTAAAGCTATACTAGCCTGAGAACACAGCCCCTCTCTTTATCTATAGTTCTTCATCCATTTCATAAAACAAAAGCATGTTTCTCGTGACACTTTACAAGTTGTATAAACCTGAGACCAAAAAAGGAGGAGAGAGAATTTTCTTAGAGATAAGTCCTCACTTGCAGTCTCATATCCTCTTGTGTTTTACTAGCTGTGCATTCCATGGTTTCTTTGAGCTCCTTCTGCACCATTCTCAGTGCCATTCTAAATTTCTTCTCAAACAGAAGGGTCTACTGTAAAATAAGACAAAACCCAAAAGCACAAGTTTAAACAAAAAAGATGGCACAAAATTCCATGACAATAATCTCTCACAATGCCAATGGTCTAAATGCACCAATTAAGAGAAACAGAGTGGCAAAAAAGATTTAAAAACTGAATCCAAGATTCTGCTGACTTCAAGAAACACATCTGAATAATCAGAGCAAACACAGACTCAAAGTCAAAGGCTGGAAGACATTTATTCACTCAAACAACTCCTCCAAAAAGGCCAGTGCGTCTGTACTAGTATCTGAAAAATATAGACTTCAGGCTGAAAAAGGTTAGAAGATACAATGAAGGACAGTTCTTAATAATCGAGGGATTTGTATATCTGCCCCTCAAAGTTGCAGGTGTGGCTGTGGTGCCTGGCTGCATTGGCAGGTGGCAGAGAGGACAAAGACTTGTCTTTGTCTACACCCAGGGCTCTGCCCCATGGGCCCTGGATGGTTGATAGTCTGACATAGAAAAAGACTGAGGCCCCTGGGATGAACAGAACCATGGCAGAGCCTGGTAAGCTACCCATGCTGTATTCAATATGCAAAAACAGTAACAATAATGTGCCTCATTCCCAATGAATGGAGATGTTACTGGTGCCCGCTTGAGCAAATTTATGAACAACGGAAAACAAGTGACAAGTAACAAGTGACATGTATATCAGGAAGAATGTACACTACTAAACATATATTCACCCAATGAGGGACCAGCAAAATGCATAAAACAATTGCTAATAGACTGCAAAAAAGACATTAACAGTAGCACAATAGTAGTTGGAGACTTTAACATTGCTTTATCAACTATTGATAGATCGACAAGACTGAAACTCACCAAGGCATTATTGGCCCTGAAGGAAGAAATAGAGAAAGAGAGCTGGTTGATATATTTTTGGAGCTATTCATCCCCCAAAAATCTGAATACACATTTGTCTCCAGTGCACATGGAACATTCTCCAAGATAGACCATATGCTGAGCCACAAAGCATACCTTAATAAAATTTGAAAGATAGAAATTGTGTCACTATCTTTTCAGCCCATGATGCACTGAAAATGGAAGTTAACCATAACAGGAGTCAAACCAAACACCTGGAAACTGAACAGCTCACTGCTGAACAACAAACGGGTCATAGATTAAATCAAACAGGAACTCCAAAGATTCCTGGAAACACATGAAAATGAAGACATCAGCTATCAGAACTTGTGGGACACAGTGAAAGTACTGAAGGGGAAAGTTCATAGTTTTGCAAGCATTCATCATGTAAAAAGAAAGTGCCCACATAAATAACCTGACTTCACAGCTCAAAATATTAGCAAAAGACCAACAAAAGGATCCCAACCCAGGCAGAAAGAAGTAAATAATAAAACACAGATAAAAGATCAATGACCTGGAAACCAAAAAAACAATCCAAAAGATTAATGAAACCAAGAGCTGGTTCTTTGAAAAATAAACAAGATCGACAAACCACTGGCAAGACTTAAAAAGGACAGGGAAAGAGAGAACCCAAATAAACAGAATCAGAAATGAAAAGGGGGGGCATCACAACAGAAATCACAGATATCAAAAAAGTCAACAGAGTGTACTTTGAGAGTCTGTATGCCATGAAACATGAGAACCTAGAAGAAATGGATAAATTCCTGTATTCCTATAACCTCCCACAGCTGAAACAAGAAGACCTGAAATACCTGAATAAGCAGACCACCACCGAGGAAATTAAAATAGTAGCTCTGCCATGCAGGTGGTATACTCTCAGTAATAAGCTCTCATCTCGTGCATTTACTGAAGAACTGCAATGGGGAGAGATCAGGTTTTCTCGGGTGGAGCTCTAATGAGCTGTGGAGTCCAGATGTTGAAAATGACTGCCCTTGCAGTGAGGGGGGGGGCTTCCTCTGGCTTCTTGTGAGGCTCTATTGGGATGGCGGGCCAGGGCTAGAACCCATCTTCCCTCCCGGACACCTCATGATCAGCCGAGCACAGGGGAGAGCCAATTGCAGCTTTGCCCACTTATCTGTGTTACCACCATATACTATATATTATACGTATATATATATATATATATATATATTATATATAAAATGTTATACAACATATATACGTAACTAAGACTTCTGAATACTTAAGTCTATCAAATTTTTTAAATAAGAGGCATTGACTTGTAAATGAGTATTGTTTTCAGTCAGTGAAGTAATCATCATTTATTCATTGAAAATCATACTTCATGTGGAAGGGACTTTCAATATTATTTAATCTTTAACTTAAACAAACTTTGCAATGCATTTGGCTTCTTAGCTAACTTAGGCACTAATAAAATAGAATTATGGTGTTATCATGGTGACACAATATTAGAGCTTATAGTCACCAAAATAAAAAAGAAATATCTAATTCTATTTTATAGAATCTACATTCAGTGAATTAGGTCAAGTTTACTCTATCAATGTTACTCTAAAAGTAAAACAAGGGAGTGAAGAGAATGTACAGGAGATAAGGCACTTGCCTTACATGCAGTCACTTTTGCTATGACCCTGGTTCAATATCAGCGCTATATACTGTCCCTGGAGTACCACCAGGAGTGATTCCCCAAGCACAGAATCGGGAATAAGCCCTGAATACTGCTGGATGTGGCATAAGGAAATAAAAGCAAAATAAAACTCTATCATAAAGCAGTACGCATACAGTCCTACATTGTTTAATGACAGAAACATGGTTTGAAAGGGCTTATAAATAAAAAGAAGAGGGAGGATTGTGGCCCCCCATCAGGGGGTCCCAATATCAAGGCTCAAGGGACCGCCTATGGATTCTAAGGCTCTAACAGTCCTTTGGGGTCAGGGGTAACATGGAAAGAGATGCTGGGGCTTAATGCTGTCCCCAACAGTACTCACAATATGTTGGGGCTCCCAGTCTGTGTCTGGGGCCTACACTCTTTCCCCTGACCAGTCAATGGATGAGACAATAAGACCAAAAGTTTCCTGGAGGTTCCTTTTTTAATCCGTTTTTACTGCTTTTTACTCCACCTCGCTGCTGGCTTGTGGAATGTCTCTCCGGGCTCTCTCCCGGCAGCTTCTTCCAGCAGGCTGATCTCTTCGGGACATCTGTGGATGAAGACCTCTCTTCAGGGACTCTCTCACTGGATGACTTTCTTCAGGGCATCTCCTTTCAGGCCCCTCTCAGAGGCCCTCTCTTTTCAGGACCTTTTGCTTGGGTCCTTTCTGTTCAGGGATTTTCTCTTCAGAGAAAATCTATGTATCTAAGTCCCTATTCTTTTTCCTAAGTTTCACTTTTTGTCCTGTTGTCTCTGTATCTCTGTGTCTCTAACTCTATTTCACTGTTCTCTGTTCGGTCCTGTTGCCCTGTCGCTCTGCGGCCTTGGTGCTAGCCCTTGAGTCCAGGTACTGGGCCTTGTTTCTTCTGTTGCTGGCCCTTGGGCCTAGGCACCAGAAGTAGCTTCTTTCCCTTGGTGCTGGCAATCCATGGCCCAGGTGCTGGTCTTATGGCCCAGACACAGGGTGTGCTGCTCTCTCCATCTGTAAACTCCCCAGGTGCTCTCCTAGGGCCTCTATTTATAGTCTCAGGCCAGGTTCAGAATCCTGGCTTCAACAGTTTAACAATCTTCCCAACTGCTATCACTGTATCACTGTCTTCCCGTTCATCATCGATTTGCTCAAGCGGGCACCAGTAACATCTCCATATGTTCTGCCTCATGCAAGTAGAGCCCAAGGGCACCTGCTTGCTCCAGGAATATAAGGGGCCTCAAACCATTTCATCAGATCATGGGAATGAGGTGTATAATTGTTACTGGTATTTGGCATATCAAATACGACACGGGTAGCTTGCCAGGCCCTACCGTGTGGGTAGCATACTCATCTCTAAATCCAGCATTTACTGATGAACCCGGCGGCCCGCTTGCGATCGCCAGCGGACTGTGATAGGCTGGTCTGCTGGGTGGAGTTCTGACGAGGGGAAGTCCAGATGTGGAAAATGGAGGCCCTCATGGAGTGGGGGGGTCATCTGGTTTGTTGCGAGGCTGCTATAGGCTTTGGTACTAGCCTTTAAGGGATGTTCTCCAATAATGCTTCACTAGGCAACTTCATCTCAAGCATACTTGTATCAGGATACTTCCATAAACCTATATCATACTGCTTAGTGCCTGCCTTGATTTAATATGGGGGGCCAAAATGCACCTTCAGTCCATTACTAGACAGAATATTATGTGGTACTGGGCTGTCAATTCATATGTTCTGATGAGTGGCTTGAGCTTGGCTAGTTTTGGAGCATCTTGCACATGGGTCTTGCTGTCTGGCTGTTGGTCAATCTAGTATAAATTTGACTCCTCTTCAGTGGTTTTTAGCATGAGAGGGAAGTCCTGATTATTCAAGAGCTCTGCCAGTCTCTACCTACATTACAGTTCCCGGCATCCTTTTGACCAAAGTAATGCACAAACCTGTCCCAGGATCAAATGGAAGGTGAAGAGCAAGGTAAAGTCAAGGAATGATGGAATCATCAGGACCATTTTTATAGTCTACCAAAGGGTTATAATTAGAAGAGTTTCAAGCATTAAAATACATCAAATAAATCTTGCAGGAAAGTAAAATGCAAATAGAAACTGTGGAGGTAAAGGGCCAAGTTAAAATTTGTGACTTTTGAAGAAGAGTTTGTTCAATGTGTTTAATATGGATGATGGTGAAATCATTATGAATTCAATTATATTGGATACATTTTTAAGAGTGGTGCTGCAGTCCTATTTTAAAATGTCAATATTTACCACATACTAAACTTATATCCTTTGCAACTATTTAAACTTATGTTGAAACTAAACTAAAAATGTGTAAGTGCTGCATATATTTTGAAATTATTTTAGGGAGAATATAAGCAAAATAAATTGAATTCCATATTGATACTAAGTTTCCAGAACCTGAGGAAAATATGGAAATTCTAAAGTACTGGTGAACTGGAAAGGGCCTGGTTGAACACAAAGCTCACCCATGTCTTATTTTCTCCTTTGGAGACTCTGGACTACCCCCAGCAGTGTTCCACAGCCTCTCTAGCTTGGTGCTTGGGGATTGCTCCCAGAAATTCTGGGGGACCACAAGGTTCTGGGAATCAAAGTCAGACCTTCTGCACATGATGCACAAACTCCATATTGTTGATTTATCTCTCTGTTCCCTCACACCATGTTCAGGAATCTCACACCAAGGGAAAATATCAGCAAGTCCCATACAAGGTCCACAGTAGGGTCTATGCCAACCTTTCTTTTTGTGAAAGACTTAGATCTCAGATTTCTATGTCCTGTGAACAGTATTCTTATATTAAATCAAAAAATATCAATGCCTTGTGGCATAGGCCAAAATTCCAATATCTGAAATGCCTTAATTAGACCAACAGGTCTGTTACTTCATGTGTAGGGTAATTACAGAATTGAGATTGAAGACAGATGCTGTATAGCTTATAGATTGTTGGCAGAAAATAGATAAGCAGAAGGGAATCTCATATAGGAGAATTATCTTTTTTAAGATAAAGAATTTTGACTTGTATCATGTTCCAAATGATATTCCTAAATCAGGACATTAACATCATGGGAAGAGTGGAGGAAAGATACAAGGCCAACAAAGCAGATCACACATCAGAATGAATACAATGAAGGTCACAATGGTTGGGCCAGAAACTACGGAGAAGAACATCTTGATTGGGGGTGAGTTTGAAGTCCAGAGAGGAGCTGTGCCTTTCTGTGTCAAGAGACTTTATTAGATTTCCCAGAGAAGATCTTGGAAAGGAGGATGTGCAAGTCTTCATCCTTGAGAAATAGGTCACTTTCTGATTTCGGACCCATGAACTATTAAGGAAGGACAAGAAGTGTTTTAACTATAAAAATTCAAAGGTTTCTGACAATTGCATATGTAAATCTGTGTTTGAGTTTTAAAAATGTTATATTTGTTCACCAAAGCTACAGCTTATAAACTTAGTCCTTATATTGACTAAGTTTCAAATAATAAAATATATAAATAAATAAATAAATCGATGTCACTTAAATAAATATAAAATGCTATAGTATTTAAATGGTCCTTTACAGTGATAACTGTTAGATTTTTAAAATTAATGTCAGAATATTTTATTCTTTATTTTTAAAAGTATGTGTTTGAAGCAGACAAAATTAAGCTCAAGGAATGAACATCAATATAACGTAATTTAGAAGCAGGAAACTAAGAAATTTCTCATTTGGATGGATTATTTCTACTCAAATAAGTATGTATAATGCATATACATATAAATATATGTATCTACTTTCTATATATGCTTATTTGTAGTGCACATGTATAATGTATGCATAGATGCAAATGGAAAATTAAGTTCTTATAATCTGTAATGCTTATATTGTGTATTTCTATCATCTACTCATTTTGTAAATGTGTAGTGTCTAGTTTCGATGGAAAAACTAAATTATGCAAGTATCAAGATGTAGTCCCTGCCTGAAGCCAGCAAATTAACTAAATGATCTTCAATTTTCTTTCCAAGTCCTATGATTTAATGAGGTTTTGCAAAAGATGACTAAACACAAAAATCTGTGGACATGCTGTCTATAGTAAGTGTTTGCCTGTAGAAAAGTGCTTCAGAGCCTTGATAAGTAAGGGAATTGTGACCTTTTCTATTGAAGGACTGAGACTCATTACATGTATTCATGAGGTATTTACTAAAACCCATTAAAGTAATTGCCTCTGCCTCTTTGTTGTGAGGTCAGGAAAATAGGACAGAATGCTGGAGTATTTTCTAGGATAGGTTTCAAGAAGTGACCCAGGAATGTCACATACAGAGATAAATGTCTGTGGCAGTCACGTCCGGCCAAGAGACACAAATCATAATAGCTCTAAATGAAGAGAATTTTTAGGCAGAATGAAGTCAGTGTAAATAATTTTTAATTTTATTTATTGTTAAGACAAAATAAACTCAGGTCATAGAAATGCTTGAGGCAGCACCTACAAGCAATGGCTACCACATTACAGTGGAAAAGGTTCCTTAGAGAGGGCCTCCAGGGGTTTAAATGGGGTCCTTTGAAGACACAGCATTCAACAACAAGAAATCTAACAACCTGATTTGAACATGGGCAGAAGATCTGAAGGAGACAATTCTCCAAAGAAGACATACAGATGGCCAAGAAGCACAAACAAACAAAAAATCTTATCATCTCTACAAGGAAAATGCAAATCAAACCATTAATGAGTTGAAATCTGAGATAATGACTATGATTCAAGAGACAAGAAGAAAGAAGTGTTGTAGAGGACATGGAGAGATGAACACTTGTGTGCTTGGCAGGATTGTGAGTTGGTGCAGCTATTATGAAAAGCCATAAGGAGGTTCTCGAAAACTTAACAGAAAGTCTGTATGGTTCGTTCTCCCACCTCTGGGTATTGACTTCTGAAAAACAATAAGACTGATTCTAAGGCAATGCAGACCAGAATAAGTACCTATCAAGAAGAAGAATGGGCAAATAAGATATGTTAAATGCACAATAGAATACTACTCAGCTACCAAAATTGGAGGTGGGAATGGGGTAAAATCCTGCCATTTACAACAGGACCAGAATAAAAGGCCAATGTGCATAGTGAATTAAGTCAAAAGGTTAAAGATAAATGCAATCATTTATCTCATATGTGGCCTGCAGAAAGCAAACAAAAGAATGAACTAAATAAAACAAAAGCTCATTTTAAGATAAAGGACTGGAACATAGGCTGTTGGATGCTGGTGCCTCTGGGTTGGTTTTGCAAGTGTTACATAAGTTTTGAAAAGCAGTTAATTGCTGCTTCTCCATAAGACTGCTGCTATTGGAGTGAAGAGATAAGATTGGGGAACTGGGAGATACACAAGGGTATAATTTTGCAACTATTAGATCAATTAGTCCTGGATATCTAGTTCACAGTATAGTGGTAATAAATAATTCTATATTATAAACTTCAAAGAGGCTGATTCTAGATCTAAATTGGTCCCACCATAAAAAAGAAATGGTAATTATGTAATATGATAGAGATAACAGTGCAATATACAAATGTGTCAATGATACCACAAAATACTTACATTGTATAATTAAACATAGTGCATCCTAGTTCACTAAAAATACATTTTTTAAAGAAGAAGCAGCAAACAGATCCTCCAGATGTGCACAAGTACCCCTCCTGGCAGAGACTTAGGGTAATGGTTGCAAAGCAGAAATGTAGTTCACGGTCCCTGCTCTGGGAAGAAGAAACAAAACACAGAGTATATATTGAAAGTAAAGATTGCTCCCATAATAATTTGAATAGGCTAAAAATTAGGATTACAATATTTCAAAAAATCTATACCAAAAAAATTGATGAACATGTGTATTCCAAAAGACTAATACAAAAATATTTAGATATGCTGGAAACAGTATATTTCCAACTTATAAAGGAAATTTTCTTCATTACAAAATTCACCATGCTGGAGACTGGAGAGGTTGCACAGGGGTTAGCGTGAAGTAGTGAAAATGGCCAACCTCAGTTGGATCCTCTGCAATGCCTGGTCCCCTTAGCACTGCGCTCCAAGCTGTGCAGTGGAGTCATGTCTGTCCTGGGACTCTTCCATTGAGCTCCCAGCATGCAGGCTGAGAATCAATCACCCAATTTTGCCTCCAGTGCTCCTGAGCACTCTTTGAGAGCCCTCACCACCAAAAAATAAAATAAAATTAATTAATAACTAACTCTGGTTTACAAAGACTCAAACTACTGCTAATGATGTATAGTATCTTCATATTCAATTAGTAAATGATTCTAGCATCACATGGTTAGAAATACAGATGACTTGGGGGCCCGAGAGATAGCACAGAGGGTAGGGCGTTTACCTTACATATGGCCAACCCAGTTTGATCCTTGGCATCCCATATGGTCCCCCAAGCACCGCCAGGAGTAATTCCTGAGCAAAAAGCCAAGAGTAACCCCCTGAGCATCGCCGATGTGATCCAAAAAGGAAACAAACAAAAAATAAATACAGAAGTCTTGAATGCAAAATATACTTAGGGCCTGGACTTGGTTTTTTGGTGGGGGAGTTAAGACCGTTTTGATGTCCATTGCCCATCCTTGAGACTGCTTAGCTCAGATGGCTTCTCTTTGGCACTGTAGAATCCTTTTTTAGTTCAGGTCAACCTAAGGGGAAAAAAATTCATCGTTACTGAGTGTTTCTGAAGTTAATGAACTGGTCTCAACTCTTAAATTTAATCACTCCACAAGACTCCTGCTCTTTTTACGAAATAATCTATTTCCCATCCGGAAATATAAATGTGTGAGAACAATGGATTTTGTGTTACATTATATTCTCCCATCAAACTGACCATTCTCTTATACTTTCTTTTCATTGTTCACACAATAAATTGCATGTCAAATAAAGTCATAATCAAAATGAGAATCAAGCAGTGAATGTGAAAGGTGCTTTAAGAAAACTCCAATAAATTTCAAGAAGACATTGACTTAAAACTGAGAACTTTGCCAAACTCATAGAACTAAATGATGACAGAATTTCCCAAATGCAATCCATTAACCCTTCATTCACAACAATTTTCACTAGATGGGGCTGCCTCCCTAGTACTGACATAAATCACGTCAATGGTAAAGTGAGGCATAATAGATATGAATTGGGATTAACTTAAAATAAGTAACAAGGGCCCAGAGTGATAGTACTGCCTTGCATGCGGGCAACCTGGGTTCAATCCCCAGCATCCCATATGATCCCCAAGCACTGCCAAGATTAATCCTTGAGCATTGCCAAAAACAAGAATAAAAGGCACAACGCAAATGAATAAAGACATAACCTGGGTCATTTTGCATTTCCATTTGACCCCAGATCTGTTGGCCAAACAACTGTAAGTAGTCAACAACACAATGTGTTTGCATCTCTGGAATCATGTTTCATTCTGTAATTTTTAATGGTATATAAAATGTATGTTACCAATGTCATTTACAGGATATAGAAGGAATAAAAATTCACAAACTCATTCTCAGGTTTAAAAATTCAGGATAAAATGGAAAAACATTTGGTCCTAAGGAATTCTATTTTCTAATTCATTCATCATTGGTTAAAGACAGCCAATAAAGTGTCAACTTTTACTTACAGAGGCACAGAATGTCGTGAAACCTACAAGGAAGCACCAATTTATTTTACAGAGGTACCAATTCATCTCCAATTTTTCCAGATTGTATTATGTGCCCAAATAATTAAGACTTATAAACTCCATAAAGCACTTCCCATATCATTGGCAGTAATGATTATTTAGTTTAATAACAGTTAGTGTTATTTAGTTTAAGAAAAGTTTATATTTACTAACTTTAGTTTAATAATAGTTAATGCTATTTAACTGTTTAGTTAAAATAACAGCTTAGTTTCATAACAATTTTTAGTTTAATAATAGCTAATTGATTTCCATTTTTCATATCAAAAGAAAATTATTTTTACACAATGTTTTTGGTTTCCATATAATTTTAATCATTTTTAAGACAAAACAGATTTATACACTAATGAGATAGAGGATATACTTATTTATTTTTAAATAAATAATTCATTCTTAGGCAAAGTATTTGCTGCTACATGACATAGGCCATCCGTTTTTTTTTCAGATTTTATATATGTGTATATAAAATATATATCTATATCCATGTAACTGTATTTTTAGTTGACCCAATTTTAATTTCCTTAATCAATTTTTAATTGAATCACCGTGAGCTACACAGTTATAGAGATGTTTGTGGTTATTTTTCAGTCATACAGTGGTCCAACACTCATCCCTCCACCAATGCACATTTCCCACCATCAGTGTCCCCCCGTTTCCCTTATGATGCCCACCTCCCACCAGCCGGTGTCTGTGGCAGGCACTTCTTCATCCCCACCCCTTCTCCTTTGGGGCATTCGTGTTATTTCTGAGACAAGCAGTAGACTTCAACAGGTAAACCTAAGTTCACACACAAATCCCAGAATTAGCTTGCATAAAACAATAGAGTTGCCCTCCACCTACAAGTCCTTTTCCAAAAGTGCTAACTGGCACAAAATATATCGCAGCCAGTTCAGCATCTTTTATGCCTGAGAACAGATCGATGTGTATTGTAAGGCTCTGGAAAATGCAATGACATGACATGTTACAAGAGAAAAGAGGTTCAAATAGAGAAAATAAGGGAGAAAATGGGAACAAGTGACCCGTCAGGAAAACCATTCCTATCTTATGTACTATTGTTTTCTTTCTGTGTCAGTAACCTAGGAGGCATCCCCTAAAGCTGAGGAGCAGAAAGGGAAAGTTTATTTAAAAACATAAATAACTGGCATGAAATTAACAAGCATATATTATGTAAGTCTCTAAACTATATTGCTTAGGCTAACATTTACTGTTTCTCTTTCATCTTTTCTCTCAATGTAAGCCCTTGTCACCAAAACACACAGTAGCACAAAAGAAAGAAATTCTGCATTTTGGCACACCAAATCTATGCCAATATCAAGCTACGGTATCACACCAAAACCATCGTTTTCCAACACTTAGAAACAGGTAGATTTTCTCCATCAGGGTAAATGGAACAAGCTACCTGATATCAATATATTTTAAGGAATATAGTGCATTGAACAGTTTAAGATCAACTGGTAAGTCAACTATGGTAAGTCAACTATATCAGCTATCACATGAAACTCCCATCTCCCCAAAAGGTCTTGGCTCAGACTGGTAGTAATGTAAGAACATATCAGATTGAATCCTGGACAATTGTCATATTAACCCCACTTTCTAGAAGCTCTTAAATAATTTGCTTATCATCTGGACCATTTGGTGATAAATTGTGTTCATTCGGTGCAACCTCTAATTAATTAGTTTGCTTCCGGTACAGTTAATGGAGGTACAAGTACATCCATTAGCCCTTTGGGAGTTCTGGCATGCAGAGTCTTTGAAAAAGGCACGTTTCATAGTCCTATAGGTGTTGGCTTTCAGTAATGGTGGCTGGACTTCCAAAGAAATTGGAAGATACTTCCAGGCAATCAGAATTTTTCAATTTTTCCAAAAAGGGCAAATAAATATCTAGGACTGTGCTTTTCTTGAAGTAACTATGGTTTCACTGAACTACACATACAGCACAGCATGCATTTTTTCAGACTGGGATTTCAACTGTTAGGTTACTAATTAAGTTAACATGTGCTGCGTGCAGCTTAATTTGGCCAGAAGATTTCCTACAGACTGTTCAATAAGAAAAGCAGCATTTCCACAACGGAACTGCTTTTAAACTTGGAATTAAGCTGAAAACTATAATGATTCCTATGAAAGAAGTCTGATGCATGTGTTAAAAAAAAAAAAAAAACACTGTTTTGCACTGTGGATAATCATGCTACTTTTTTATTTTAACAGATTTACTGCACTGTATAGCTGAAATAGGAATAATTACCTGAGTACATTTTAAATACAGAATGATTTAAATAAAATTTCTCTGCCCAACTTCTTTCTTATAGCTGCCACTTTATCCAACTACAAATTGACTTTTTAGTAATGAATTTCCATTGCAGTTAGCTAATTGTGGGTGTAATTTATTCCCCCTGTTACCCTTTGTTAGTCTCCAGTTTCTACTTGCTATAAAGAATTTCATTGGTTCTTATTTCAATGGTTCATGTATTAAATAAATATTTATTGAGTGCCTATTGTGTTCCAGATAATGCACCAGACTCTAGAACTTGGACAAAATGTGTCTAGAATAATATATTGATAAAGCTTCAAAAGAATGATTACATATTTCTGCCATCAAAATACATTTTAAGGGAGAATATAGCGAAGATCTTAAGGATTTGTATTTGGGCTTATGATGTACAAATTTACACAGACTCAGTCACTAATTAAGGAAAAATGATTTAATAAACAACTCATCTAATCTCTCTGAGCCCCATTAGTTCACTTATAAAGTAAAAGGGTTGAACTACTCACTACCACTACGTCTCTTTCTGAAGATTTTGTTGAATAATAAAACTTGTTTGTAGTTGCCGGCGAAAACTACACCACATCCGCTCCGCTGATGACATTGTTCAAATAACACCAAACATTAGCCAAGTGGCACAAATGCTGGCTGACTTAGACCGAGAATGTGGAAAGATAGGTCTACAGCTGAATCTCAACAAAACTATGTTTATGAAAAATGAACTAGTTCCAGAGGCCCCATTCACTTTCAATGGAACAAACGTCTCTGAATTCAGCAGTTGTGTGTACCTAGGTTGAGAAGTCAACATGATGAACGACCTAAAACCTGAGCTGCACAGGAGGAAGAGAGCTGCATGGAGTGCCTTCAAAAGCATTGAAGAAATAGCGAAAAAGACAAAGAATCTCCGTCTCCGGGCACATCTCTTCGACTCCACTGTTCTCCCTGCATTAACATACGCCTCAGAGACCTGGGCCCTACAAAAGCAGGATGAGAATGCTATTCAGGTCTCCCAGAGAGGAATCAAAAGAGCTATGCTTGGAATATCACGCCTCACTCAAGTGGGAGAAGGAATCCTGAGTTCTGACCTTCGTCGCTATTCCAGAGACAGGGATGCTGTCTCGCTTGCCAAGGCATCGAAAATCAGATAGGCTGGATATGTCATGCAATTTGGAGACAACCGCTGGACTAGAGCCATTACCGACTGGATCCCACGGGATGTCAAAAGATCACGTGGCCACCCACCTACAAATGGTCAGACTTCTTGGTCAAGACCATGAACAAATGGTTTGAGGCTCTTTGTATTCCTGAATCAACCAGATGTCATTGGGCTACACTGGCACGTGATAGGGTCAAATGGAAATGTTACTGGCACCCGCTCAGAGGAAATCGATGAACAACGGGATGTCTAATGATCTAGTGAAAACTTGTTTCATAAATGAAGTTCAATCAAATGTTGTTTTCTCAAAATAGGGTATATTTTTCTTTCTTCCTCCATTTCAGCGTGTCTAAAAACTAGATTAAGTTTTCAGTCATTGTAAAGAATAGACAATATCCAACAGCGACAATCCCTTGGTTTGGATTGCAAAATCAATCGCCCAGCACTGGGCATGGGGAAAGGGTAGGCAAGAGAATAAGACTGGTGCTGAATGTGACATAAGTGAAGGGTTGTGCAAGCTTGTCACTTGACACTTGAGTGCAGTCACTTGTCACTTGTCTTCCTGTTGTTCATTGACTGCTCTAGAGGGCACCAGTAATGTCTCCAATTGTTAGGAATAAGGTCCATTATTGTTACTGTTTTGGGCATATCGAACACACCATGAGTATCTTGATAGGCTTTGCCATAGCTCTGGGTTCATCCCAGGGGGCCCAATCTTTCTATGTCAGACCATCAACCATCCAGGGGCCATGGGGCAGAGCCCTGAGTGTAGAGAAGCCTGTGTCCTCTCTGCCACCTGCTGACACAGCCGGGCACCGCAGCCACAATTGCAACACCTGGAGGGGCAGGAAGCCCTAAGAGTAATTTTGTATATTAATAACATATACTTTAATGATATCCTTTTCGCATATCAGTATCATATACTATCATATACTGTTGGAGCCTCTTACCTAAAATACAACAAATTTTTAAAAATTAAGTCCATATTAATAAATTATACCTCTGTTTGTCTCCAAGTTTTGGTAACATACTAGCTACCAAAGTACCTAAGATGGTACCACTGAGGAACCAGGGAAACAAGTAGATGGGATCCCTCCATGCTATATTTGCAATCTCATGTCTCTATTATTTCAAATTAAATTTTTTAAAATGCTACAGATTTACAATGTGACTGAAAGCTATCAAATCAATCTTTCCTGTCCTCTATTGCAACATTCCATAAATTATAGCTAATTACAAGCAAACCCTCTTCTCTTCATTTTAAATCCTGAGAGAAAACTGTATCGTGTTTACCTTTGTTTCCTCTGCAGACCTTGGAATATTTGCTTTTCTAACCCGGGTGCATTCAATTACATTCAGCAAACTAGGTTCAGAGCACTTGCTAAAACATTTCCTTACATCTCTTATCTCATCAGGGAAGCTATGTCTTCCATTCTGTTTTGTCTCTAGCAGCATTCAACAAAATCTGTATGCAGAACATGTGTAAGCATACTGATCACATCCTCGTTTTCTTAAGCTGTCTACCAGTAAAATGTGACTGGTAGGAATACTCACTTGGATAACAAGGACAAAGAGAGTTCATTAACCAGTGATGGAAGGATATAGTTCATAAATAATGGAGCATGATAGAAATGGAAGTTGTGTTGTCTAAATATTTAGGTCCTGAAGTATCCTGTTCTGGATTCTGGATGTGGTGTTGAGTGGAAGATTAAAATAAAATACTTCTCTCTCTCTCTCTCCTCTCTCTCTCTCTAACTTTCTCTTTCTCCTCCCTCTCTCTTCCTTCTCTTATACATTGTGGCTTGCAATACATACATTAGTAGGTTATCATGTATATTCCCTTGCCTATATTCCATGCTCAGTTCTAGGTTGGTATTATCATTTCCAATAACCGTTAGCACATTGTTCCCTTCTATGACTTATCTATCCTCTGACTCCCACATGCTTGTGGTAGATTCCACCCACTGACAAGACCTCCTGATCCATGTTTTGCCTGACCTTGGATATCGGTATCATACTATTTTTTATATCCCACATATAAATGCAAGCTGGGAGAGAGAGGAAAGGGAATCAGGGACATTGGTGTTGGGAAATGGGCACTGTTGGAGGGATGAGTGCTGGAACACTGGATGACTGAAACCAAATCATGAACATCTTTGAAATCGTATATCTCATAATGGTATAATAAAAATTTTTAAATAGAAGAGGTAGGAGGAGGAGGAGGTGGGGAGGAGGAGGAGAGGAGAAGGAGGAGGAGGAGGAAAAGGAGGAAGTGAGGGGCCAGAGGGATAGCACTGCAGGGAGGGCATTTGCCTTGCCTATGGCCGACTGGGGTTCAACCCCGGCATTCCATATGGTCCCCAAACACCACCAGAAGTAATTCCTGAGCGAAGAGCCAGGAGTAACCTCTGAACATTTTCTGGGTGTGACCCAAAAAAAATTAAAAAAAAGAAGCAACTTCAGCAGCCTTGTAGTCTACTACTTATTTAATATAGACTATTACAGTTATTAAAAATGTAATTTCAGTAAAATTAAGCTGAATTAAAATTAAAAATTAAGTTAATGGCAATTATTCTTTGAAAGCCATTCTTAGATAAAAAACCATTTTTATTTTGTTATTAAAATAAAAATAATCAGGATATAAAATTGTAAAAACTACTAAAATTTTAATTGTATATATTGAATTCTTTGGGAATGAGGTCTATAATTGTTACTGGTATTTGGCACATAAAATATGACACGGGTAGCTTGCCAGGCTCTGCCATGCAGGTGGGATATTCTTGTAGTCACCTCTAATCTCGAGCATTTATTGATGAACAGGGAAAGATCAGCTTTTTTTTTTTTTTTGCTGGGTGGAGCTCTGACGAGTGGGCAGTCCAGATGTGGAAATATATACTGGTTTACATATTTATTTTATATACCTCTATTCCTAAATAGAACAGAGATCTTCATTTTCATGACCTGATGGAATGGTTTGAGGCTCTTTATGTTCTTGGAGCAAACAGATGCCTTTGGGCTACACGAGCATGTGTGACAGAACGTATGGAGATGTTACTGGTGCCTGCTTGAGCAAATTGATGATCAACGGGAAGACAAGTGATACAAATGATACTTGATCACTTGATCACTTGATCACTTGACATCCCGCTTTTTCACCGATTTGCTCAAGCAGGCACAAGTAACATTTACATCTGACCCTATAATGTGCCAGTGTAGCCCAATGGCATCTGGTTGCTTCAGGAATATGAAGAGCCTCAAACCATTCATTCAGAGTCTTGACGAAGAAGTCTGACCATCTTGTAGGTGGGCGGCCATGTGATCTTTTTGACATCCCACGTGATCCCACAAGTGATACAAGTGATTGAATTCTTTAAACTAATATCTGTACTTGATTTATCTTTTAGGAATAATTGGTGACTTTTATTTAATTGTATATTCATATATAGAAACAATAGAATATTTATTAGTTATTCATTTCTTCCAAATCTTGATGAATTGTGATAAAATTTCCATTTTATCAAAATATAAATTAAAGACTGGAGAGCTAGATAAGTGAATGGCATGTCTGATTTGCAAGCAAAATACCTGGGTTTGATCCCTTGCACAGCGTATCTTTCCCCCAAATGATGCCCAGAGTACCCCTAAGCACAGAGCCAGACATAACTCATGAGCACTGCTGAGGTTTTCTCCAAAATCAAAGCAAAACATAAACAGAAACCATAAAAAGTCAATATATATGTATTTTACTGGAATGCCAATTAAGTTTTTCATCTGTGCTTTTTACCGGTAGTCTTTTCTGCATTTACCTTTATTTGAACATGTACTAGTAAAATATAAAGTTAAAAATATAATCTGACCAATTAGAGCAATGTGGCTAAAGTTAACAATGGAGCATAAATGACCAAACCTGTTCTTTACTTTGGCATTAAGAGGTATTTGGAGAGCTTGACAAAATTAAGAAACTACCTATACCAAATGGATTAAATACAGATGTTAGTTCTGTCTTATAAATTAAGAAACTACCTATACCAGATGAAGTCGACACAGATGGATGTGATTTCAGACTTGTCAGTTAGGAACTACCTATACCAGATGGATTCAATACAGATGTGAGTTTAGGCTTGTAAATTATGGTTGATAATGAGCTAACACAAAAAGTGAAGAATTAAAGCAGAATGATAATCTTTCTGTCAATATTGGTAGTTAACAGAAGAATTAGTAAGATCATTATTATTGCAAATACTTACTGAATATTCATTACCTCTCTGACAATTTATCTTGAAAGTTTTAAGCTATGTCAATTGCCATGATAGGGAGGGTGATAATCATCTAAAGATGTCCATAAACTGAGAATATAAAAATTACATTATATTTGGACTAGAGAGATAGTACAGTTTGTAAAATACTTGTTTTCCCAGTAGAAGACCTAGGTTTAATTCCCAGTACCCTATAGGGTTCCCCCAAATCATTTCAGGAGTAATACATGAGAGCAAAGCCTGGAGTAAGCCTTGAGCACCTTTTGGCTACGACCAGAAAAACAATGATAATAGCAACCAATGATTAAATTATATAATTACTCTTGGCAGTGCTCAGGGGACTTTATGAGATGCTGGCGATTGAACACAGGTCAGTCACGTGCAAGGCAAACACCCAACCCACTGTGCTATTGCTCTGCCCCTCGAGGTATTGCATTGTGGCTGAAGTGCCCAGCTGTGTTGGCAGGTGGCAGGCAGAAGACAGGTTTATCTACACCCAGGGCTCTGCCCGGTGGGCCCTGGATGGTTGATGGTCTGACATAGAAAAAGATTGGGGCCCTAGGATGAACCCAGAGCCACGGCAGAGCCTGGCAAGCTACCCATGGTGTATTCAATATGCCAAAAACAGTAACAATAATGGACCTCATTCCCAATGAATGGAGACATTACTGGCACCTGCTCGAGCAAACCAATGAACAATGGGAAGACAAGTGACAAGTAACAAGTGATAAAGAATTAAAGTTGTGCATAGAAATGAAGTTGCCAATGAGTGGACTTCAAAGAGGAATATCTTCAGGACTGAATGTGCAGATCAGGAAAAAGATGAGGTTTTTAAAAGTGTTAAAGGGAAACAGAAATGTCAGAATTGTGGATGTGACATTGCTATCATAGGAGACATGGGGTGGTTTTTGGCTTTGAAGATGAAGTCAGTATATGCCAGTGTATATGAATAACCCCTACAAGCAGAAAAGTATACTTAAGAAAAGATATTTTTTGAATCTCCAGAAGATACACAGCAAGGCTAACAATTTTATTATAACTCAGACATATTCAAAATTTCTAATCGACCAGATTTAAAGATAATAGATCTATGTTGTCTAAAACCCCTGGAATTCTGATCATTTGTGAAAGGAATAATGAAAACTGTTCTACTTCCAGTTTTTGGGTCTTCCATATATGGAGTGTGGAAGATTCCACAACAATCTAATGGTAAATAATAATCATAATAATAATAGCAATAATATGAGACTAATATCAAATGCCAGGGAAAACAGAAGCCAGGAGGACTTGTCAATGGTTGCTTGGAATCTACCTCAAGTGTGTGTGGGTAAGATAGAGACGGGACCAGGATAGCAATAATAGTTAGAAATAGTGAAGCTGGACTAGAACTGAGTATTGAAAGTAGCATAATAAGCCTTCATTGTCTGTATTGCAAACAACAATGTGTAAAAGGAGAGAAACTGGGGGTAGGGTGGGGAAAGAGAGAGAGAGACAGAGAGACAGAGAGACAGAGAGACAGACAGTCACAGAGAGACAGAGAGAAGAAAAGTGTCTGCCATAGAGGCAGATTGGGGATGGGGTGGGAGGGAAACTGGGGACTTTGGTACTAGGAAATGTGCGCTGGTGGAGGGATGGGTGTTGGAACACTGTATGACTGGAAATTCAATCATGAGCAGCTTTGTAATGGTGTGTCTCATAGTGAGTCAATACAAATAATTTTTAAAAAATCATAAAACTTCACAAATTTAATTATTAACAATACTTTTGGGATACATAACAAGGGAGGTTCCATACACACATACTCACAAATAAATGCACACACAAAAATAAAACACCGCCCAAAGAATGAAGAAAGATGAGGAAAACATTCAGTATGACAATTAGCCAGTGCAGATATGGAGGACAAGAAAACACTGGCACTGTAGGCAACAGCATAAAGAATGAAAGACGGGTGTCAGGGTCTGAAGAGATACCATATCAGATAGGGCACTTGCTCTGCACATGGCAGACCTGTATTCAGTCCCCAGCACCCCATATGGTTCCCCGGAAACCCCCAGAAATGATTTCTGAGCACAGAGTCAGGAGAAAATTCTGAACACAGGTAGGTATAACAAAAAAAGAAACTAAAGTAAGGCTGATACCATCCTCATGAACGCCCCATACAAAAATATGGAATAAAGACACTGAAAGAATAAAAGGGAGAAATTGAGAGAATCATCACAGAAAACATCATCCAAACAATATTTAGGAAAACTCTTATGAAAAAGAAACAACTGAGAAATTAAACAAAGTGAAAAAATTGGCTGTGCTTTAAGCCCATATGTCAGTAACCATCCCAGAAGCCCATATATCAGTAACCATCCTAGATATGAATAGTCTGAACTCACCAATTCAAAAGACCAGATTAGCTACATGTATTTAAAATTCAGGATCCATCTACTTTACGCAGATAAGAAACTCATATGCAACCTAAGGACAAACTCAAATGCAAATATCAAGGAAAATATTTTGAGTAGTAACAATAAAAACGTATTAAACTGCTATACTTGTATCCAATACAAGTATATCCAATACTGAGACTTTTGACTCGGAAAGAAAAATAAAAGGCAAATACAGATCCTGCATCCACCAAGGCTGCATAACCATAGGAGCTGGAGAGACAGTACAGGGGCAAAAGCCCAAAATTCTCACTGAAAAAGAGCAAAGGATCCTAGAGATGCATGAACTTATTCTATCAAACTGCCAATGAATATGTAGAATATATTCTCAAATTTTCCCAAAATATTTTGTAGAGGAAGAAATAACCCTCAACTTGTTTTACAAGGATAACAGTATCCTAATCTGAAAACCATATAAAAATAAATGCATGCATGTATGCTTGTACAAAAACAAAGAGGGGGAGAGAGGAAGAGAGAGGAAGAGAGGGAGAGAGAGAGAAAACACAACATACTAAAACCTCAAGAAAATCTTTGTGAATTTGATAATACGCTACGGCCAAGTGGGGTTCATTCCAGTGAGTAAAGGATGGTTCACTATAAAGAAGTCAACTAAAAGCAACATACTACATCAACAGAAGAAGAAGGAAAAGAAATCGGTCATATTTAGAGACACTGTAAAATCATTCAAAAGGATGAAACATTTATTTAGGAAAGTAAATTGGGAACAGAAGTCACATCACTCCAGTATGACTACAAAGCCTTTTTCTTTAGTATCATGCGCTTTCTGATCTTTGGGGACAACATGTTCTATCTGCTCTTTCCCTTTCCTTCAGGTCTAGTGGTTTAGTACATTTATCTTTGTATATCCAGAGTTCATGGGCACTTTCACAGTCGTCTCAAAGAGTTTCTTGCTATTTCGAAATAGATTTCTTGCATGTGGTTTGTTAGATTTATTTCAGAATGGTTTGAAATTCTCTGGTGTTACGTATTGTACAATTTCACACTCCTTCCCAATGTATTTTAACACTCTTTATTCATACATTTGCTCTGTGTGTTTCTTTAATTCTGTTAATATAATGTATTTATCTGGTTAGTGAACTTTTCCTTGATGTCTAATTTACTAAATATTTGCTGTTGAATGACCCATTTAATCAGATTTTTTTAACTAATGTAATGATTATTTGGTTATACTCTTATATTTAAATATTACATGTAC
>JAJIBD010015733.1:0-18864 GCA_021461705.1 Cryptotis parvus | reverse complement strand
AAAATACACTTTTCTTGGAAACACGTTGACTCTCCGAAATGAGCCTTTCCTTGTGGGGTCTCTAGATGACTTGATTGTGGAGCTTCCTTGAAAAAGAGGAATTCTGATCATTGGTGCCAGATGTCTCCAGCAAGCCTGCCAAGCTGGGGCTAGAAACAGCCTCCCAAATAGTAGGCAGGGAATGACACGGACGGGCCAATGAGGGGCCCTGGAGCAAACTAGCTCTCAGCTCCCATTGGCCGGAGCGGCAGAGTCTCTTGCGCCGTTAGTGAGGGATGTTCCAGGAACATCTCGGTTCCGGCCAATTGTTGCTGGCATCTCATAAGGCCACAAGGAATGGTCAGGCTACAGTTTTAACAATCTGGAACATCTCAGCTCTCTTCCTAGAAAACCCCCCAACCACCCCCCCACCCCGCCATTTGAAGCAATCAGCTATTCTCTAGGCAAAATCATTCTGGTTGGAGGCACAGTCTTTGCCACGGCCAGGGAGAAAGCTTGCTCTTGGGCGGAGTCCTTTGGCCCGGGTGTTCCCTGGGGAGAATACACAGAGGAGCCCGGGAGGAATCCATGAGCCGGGGCAGAGCAGCGGCCTTCCCGCCTGGCTCCTCCTACGGCCACGCTTTCAGCAGGGACGTTGCATCCCCGTGGATTTGAAAAGGGGGGATGGAACAAGAGGGTCTGAGGGGAAGATCTGATATCTGTGATGGACCCTGTGAGGGGCTCTGGGCGTCCCATCTGCAAAGGTGGGAGCTGGGCCCCTAGAGCCCCTGCTAGGCAGCCCAGAGCACAGAGACTCTATCCCAGGTGCCCCTGGGACTGGCAGCACGGCCAGAAAGTGAGAAATTACTCTTGGCAGCGAAAAGCCATTTGGTGGCAGGAGCATCCCCTAAGCCTTTAAAATATCCATATTCTGATGCTCTGGCAATTCTGCTTCTGAGAATTTACCCCCAAGAAAACACACATAGATTTGCCCCAAAATGGATCCCAGAGTATTGCTCATTATACTGTTTTTAGAGAAAAATAAATGAAACATAATATAGGTATAATTGAACCCAGTGCAATCATGAGAGACTATGAAAGAGCCACAGAGAAATATGTTTATTGCTCAGCCAGAAAAGAAGCAAATGCTACCGAGTGATGCCTTGTTTTGTAAAATCACCTACACGGGTCTGAGGGAAAATGGAAAAGGTACACAAACGTTTGAAATACTTGCTTTTCTTCTGTCCTCTGTTGTGCATCCCCAAACTTCCATAATGAACATGCATTGCCGTTATTATTTAAAACACCACCGGAAGAGTTTTCAAAAGAAGGCACAGCAGTGCCAGGGAGATGGAGCCTCTGGCCAGAGCACAGGTCTGGCCATGGGGGTCCCTGGGCTCAGCTCTGGGGCTCTGAGTCACACCCGGCAATGCGCAGGGCTTACTCCTGGTTCTGCACTTAGGACTTACTCCTGGTGGTGCTTGGGGGACCGTATAGGATGCTGGGGACCCAACCCAGGTCAGCTTCATGCAAGGCAAACGCCCTCCCTGCTGTGTCATCATTCCTGCCCCAGAAGGGAATTTTAAAAGCACACCCAGGGTCCTTGTATGTCTCTTCTCTAAGGATGAAAGCAGAGAATGCTAACAACTGCCCCCTGCCCAGACATTAGGAAAAGATATTTAGAGACGGGGCATGCCCCAGCCATGGTAAGTCCCCGGCAAAGCCAGCCAGAGAGGACCCCTGGAGGAGGTGTGACTTTGGGGGTGAAGCTGGCCTGAGCGTCGAGTCACTGATGCACAGTTAAGAACCCGATCCGGGCATCTGGGTCGGAAAGGCGGGCTACTTTGCTACCTAGGTCTGTTTCCCAAAGCCTAGAGGCTCAAGCCCTCTGGAAACTGAGTCAGTTCAGGAGTTGTCTGGGGATCAAGAGGAAGCTAGACAGGGCGCCACAGGGCTCCAGAAGTCCCAGATCTGGTGGCGAGGGTGGAGGGTCTCTGTGCCCTTCCTGGGGCTCCCCAGAAGACGTCCTCACGCCCACCGATGCCTCCTCCAGGCCTCGACCTTGGGATCTGCCCCTGTTCTTGTCTCCCCTCAGACCTGAGGCTTCCGGCCACCATGCTGACTGCCGGCCTCGCGACTTGGGGTTTGGGTTGGTTTTGGGGGGTGGTTCAGGCAGGCGACAAGTGGGTGGGATGAGGAACACTGCGGCTAGAGCGGCTAGGGGCGGGGACACATTCCCAAAGAAAGGAGGGGCCTGGAAGCTTCCAGATTCCCCCAGCTGTGCCATGGACACGCTTGCTTCCGCCTGAATTAAGATCCAGAAGTCACCGACAGGGATCAGGACAAGCTCCAGCTTCGTTCCCTGGGAAAGAAGGACGTCAGTATCTCTTGCCTCCAGCTGACTGTCCTCAAGGTCATGCAGGAGCTCAAGGACACGCGCCCTCCTGGCCGTCTTGGGTAACGGACAGAAGCGCTGGTGCAGAGAAACTGGAGGCCAGCTGCCCAAAAGCCACTCCGGCTGGCCTTGAGAGAAGTGTCCTCTACCAGCTCTGTTTCGCCAAACCCTGAGGCTCGAGCCCTGAGGAAACTCAGTCTGAGGGAGGAATACAAGCCTCCCGCCAAATCCGGCCTGCGCTGCGCATTCTGGAAACACCCCAAGGCCAGTTGGTGGAAGGTGTGAGTAGGGGGCTCCGGGGTGCTCCTGGGTGGAGCTTGGGGATGAGGCCCTTCAGGACTGGCTTCTGTGTGTGTGTGTGTGTGTGTGTGTGTGTGTGTGTACTGCCCACAGGAGTTTCCTATTGTGCCCTTCCCTGGCCCTTCTCCATCCCTCTCAGTCACCCAGGCGTCTGACCCTCTGATCCGACTCTAGCGGCACCAGGAAAGGACACACGGACCCCACTAGCTGTGGCCGAGTCCACTGCCTCCTCTCTTTGCAGAGACTACTGGGTTCTGCCTGGCCCTTCCCCATTCCAGACAAGTGTCACCAAGTAATGCCACCTGCGGCTCTACCCAGACCAGGAGTTCCAGCATTCCTTCCTCGGGGTCATCTTGGGTGCTCATGTCCTCAGAGAGTATCTATTTCCCTCGGAAAGGGAGATTGCCAAGGACCAAAAAGACACGGTACACGTGGCCGGCTCGGTTTAGAGCTCTAGTGGCATATGTAATTCCTGGTACCATGTCAGGGATTCCGGTTCCATGTCAGGGGTGATCAGCCAGGGGGTGATCCCTGCCTGAGCACAAAGCCAGGAGCAAACCCTGAGCCAGGTGTCACCACCCACTACTGCCCCTTTCATCTTTCTTTCTTTCTTCCTTTCTTCCTTCCTTCCTTCCTTCCTTTCTTTCTTTTTCTTTCTTTCTTACTTTTTTCTTTCTTTCTTTTTATTTCTTTCTTTTTCCCTCCTCCCTCCCTCCCTCCTTCCTTCCTTCCTTCCTTCCTTCCTTTCTTCCTTCGCCAAGCTGAGTTTGATCCCCCATCATACAATATGGTCTCCTGAGCACCGCCAGGAAGTAATTCCTGAGTAATTCCAGTACAGAACCAGGAGTAACCCTTGAGCATCACTGAGTGTGACCCAAAAAGCAAAAAATAAAGATAGAACAGGCTTGGTGGAGGAACAGAGAGTCCAGTGGGTAGGGCACTTGCCTTGCACAAAGCCGATCCAGGTTCGATTCCCAGCATCCCCCAGTTCTTCCTAGTAATTCCTGAGTGCAAAGCCAGGAGCAAGCCCTGATCACTGCCTGGTGTGGCCCCAAAACAAGCAGTAACAGAGAAGAGAAGCTTGGGACTGGGCTGTGAGGTACAGCAGGTAAGATGCTCACTGGCATGTGGCCAGTCCCTTGGAACAGCGTGGTCCCCCCTAGTCCAACAGAACCCCTATGGTCCCCCAGCCTGCCAGATTAGTCCCAGAGCCCGGAGCTAAAGTAAACCCGAGCATCGCTGGTGTGACCCAGAACCAAAACCAGTTTCTGGCTCCGCTTCCTGGGCGTCCCCTCATCTGCCCCCTTCTCCCAGTGTCACCGGGTCCTCTCGAGACTGGAGCTGGGGTTTTATCAGGACTTGCCTATTCCCAGCTCTCTGGCCTTGATCCTGGCCGTATTTCCCAGACTCCCGATCTTGTTTCTTGCAGTCTGCCCTGGCTGGCCAGCTTCCCTCTACCAACCCAACCAGTCCTTCCCCTGCTGAGAGACAATCCCGCCAGCTCCCACCTTCCTTCCGTTCAGTCACTTCAGCTCCTCAAGCTCCTGTTCTTGAACATGCATCTCACTTGCTCATCGCGATGTTTCTTTCTGGCGCATTTCCCTTCCAGAGAAGCCTGTGTTCGCTCTCTCTCTCTTATTTTTTTTTTTTATTTTGGGTCACACCTAGCGATGCTCAGGGTAACTCCTGGCTCTGCACTCAGGGATCACTCCTGGCAGACTCGGGGCACCATCTGGGGTGTGGGGTCCAACCTGGGTCGCTGTTTCAGGCCTGGCTTCCACTGCTGTACTACTGCTCTGGTCCCACCTGTTATTTGGAGCACACACTTCCCCCTTTCTCTCTCCTCCCATGTTTCTAAATGAGTTCAATTAAAAAAAGGACCTTGCCTCACCAGAACATAAATAAATTAGTCATCGCCCCCCAGTGGTTCCGTCCATCCATTCCACACCTTCAGGACTGGTGACATTCCCATTCTCTGACTCCCCTAAACAAGACTTCACAAAGTCCTGACAAATCTCTCAACTCTGTCCACCTTTCTCTGACTCCACTTCCAGTGCCTGGACTCCCTGGACTAAATGAGCACCAGATCCCTGCCTCTGTCCATAAGTTGTCCCATCTGTATCGCACTCTGCCGCTGAACCCTTCTGCACACCATCCGGGGTCTTTGGAAAACACGAATCCGGTCTCATCACTGTTTAAATCCCTCCGGTGTCCTCCATGCTCTGAAATAAAGGGAAGTAGGAAGCAAAGCCACTGTCAGAGACTCCGCCCACCTGTTTCTGTTCGACCAACCACATCGTCCTACCCCTTCTGCACCCTCCAGCAAGCACACCCAGCACCTCTGCACTTGGCTATGTCCAGGCTCCCCTGCTCCTTTTGTGTGCGTGATTGGGGCTGTACCCGGCAACATCCAGGGCTTACTAATGGCTCTGTGCTCAGGAATTACTTCTGGCAGCACTCTGGGGCCATAATGGATACTGAGGATCAAACCCTGGTAGGCCACGTGCAAGGCAAGCTCTGACCCAATGTTTGCTTTTTGGGCCACGAACTTTAGTGCTCAGGGTTTACTGCAGGCTCTGTGCTCAGCGATTACTGTTGGAAGGCTCAGGGGACCAAATGGGGCTCCAAGGATCCAACACAGGTCAGCTGCGTGCGGGAAGTGCCTTACCTACGGTTGTATCATTCCAGCTCCACCACTAATAAACTTTTTCTGTTTGTTTGTTTTGTTTTGTTTTTGATGCCTGTGTGTGTCTAGTTCATTACACCTGTGTCTGTCAGTTGATGGCGCCTCTATCTGTCTGGTTCATGGCGCCTGTGTCTGGCCCATGACACCTGAGTCTGGTTCGTGATGCCTGTGTCTCGTTTGGCCTCTAAGCAACATCAGTGCATAGTTACCCTGACTCTGTTCTCACCATCATATTCAGCAGCTGGTCCAAGGCAACTGCTTGGTCTTTGTAGTCTTCAGTGAAGTCGGCTTTTTCCCATCAGAAATGTGTGGCGGTGATATTTCTGGATCAGTGTGGCAATTTACTCTTTTCCTTCCATTTCCTCTCTACCCTCCAGTAAAAGTGGTTTTTCAAGGGTGCCGACTTCAAAGAACGGGTTCTGGCAACTTTGGGAATGGAAAGAGCAAGTGGCGAAATAGTAGTTGATGCAGCAAAGGCAGCAACTACACCTCAGGTGCCAGGGGAAGGTAAACAGGGAACACACAGCCCCAAGGTCCCCCAAACCTTAGAAGCCTGGATGCCCCAGGTGCTGGAGCACAGTGGGTGACAGAAGGTGAGGGTGCAGAGGACCGATGCTAGCAGATCTGAGAAAGTCTAGCATATGCAGCTCTGCAGGAACGCCCTCAGGCCTGGGGCATTGTTGGGGGCACCCAGCTAGCTAGAGCACAGGGGACACTTCACAGAGAATGTGACATGTGGGAGCCACAGTTTACTCCTGGGTCAGAGAAAGAAGAGAGAGGCTAGCAAGGACAGTGGGACACTGCCAGGACGTTCTCAGACAGGCTTTGTCTTGGGTTTTATCTGATCAGCAGCAAATGTGCCGTGGCATTGCACAAAGGTGGATGGATGTCACCCCTTTGGAGATGCATGAGGCCCAGTACTCACAGTGGAGAATTGTGATGTCATCACCTTTCAGTGTTCAACCACAGTTGCACACACACACAAACACACACATACACACACACAGATGCTGGCAGGTCTGATTAGAGAGAAGGCTGGGTGGGGACAGGCCGAGGAAGGGAACTCAGAGGAAGCCAAAGGACACAAATGTAACTCACGAAATGAGGTAAGGTGTCGTAGGTATTCTTGTTCTATTCTTTCATTATTTTTAATATTAGAGTGAACATTTTCAAAATAAAACAGAAGGCCAGAAAAAATAAAGCAGGGCCACCTGCCCCTCGAGGTGTTGCAGGTGTGGCTGTGGTGCCCAGCTGCGTTGGCAGGTGGCAGACAGGAGATAGGCTTGTCTACACCCAGGGCTCTGCCCTGTGGGCCCTGGATGGTTGATGGTCTGACATAGGAAAAGACTGGGCCCCCTGGGATGAACCCAGAGCCATGGCAGAGCCTGGCAAGCTACCCATGATGTATTCGATATGTCATAAATAGTAACAGAGATGAACTGGACAAGGGACAGACCAGGCGCACAGCTGTGCTGCCCGGCCCATGTGGAGCAGCCCACGGAGTCTCTGAGGGAATCGGCTAGTCCCCGGCCAAGACCAACATAGCTCCTAGGGTGTAAAAGCAGTCATGTGGGGAAGCCATGCTGGCCGGAATTGGAGCAGGGATTTGGGCTCCTCCCTCTCCCATGCCGGTGGGCGTGACTAAAGACTTGCAGCCTCCACAACCAGATGAACAGGACAAGGGGCAGACCAGACACACATCTGTGACAGTGCACAGCCACGCAAGAGGCTTAGATAACAAAGTAGGCTAGGACCAAGTCCTTCCAGGATCTTTCACATCTGTACACCATAATGATCACTGTAGTTGTAACAAACTAGGGAGATTGATGGGGAATGAGGAACTATAATGTCACACTAGAACTCACTACTGAATATGCACATAGATAATTGCATCATAAACTGTAAGGCAAGCCACAAGGTATAGGAAAGAGAGAGAAATACAGAGACAGAAATAGAGATAGAAAGATGAGAAACTCAGGCGCACGGGGAGAGCTGCCATCTGGCTCTCCCCTAGCTCAGCTGACCATGAGGGGCTCCCAGGAGGCAAAATGGGTTTTGGGAGTGGGCCCATCACCACTGTAGGGCCTCAGAAGCAGCCATATGAGACTTGCTCATCAGGATAACTGCCATTTTCGTGGTCCAGACCCAATACATCAAACTAGTGGAACCAATTATGTTCTAGAATATATTACAATCTACAATGTGTAAGAAAGGGAGCGAGAAGGAGAGAGAGATCGAGAGAAAGAGAGAAAGGAGATAAAGAACCTGCCATGGGAGGCAAGCTGGGGGAAGAGGGGAGGGAGGTGGGGACACTGGTGATGGGAGATGGGCAGGGGTGGAGAGATGGGTGTTGGAACACTGCAGAACCAAAATTCAAACATGAACATCTTGTAATTGTATACCTAGCGGTGGTATAATGAAATATTTAAAAAATATATAGAGCAGTGGATTTGTACCATCATAACCTCATATCTTTGAAGTCAACCCCCTGGCTTGGATGGGAGGGAGCTCTGGGGTATCTGGTGGCCCTTGACCCTGGTGTCAGAGTCTGGCCCTCATGTTTATGGAGTGTGTCGGGCACACTTTGAAGACCACTAGCTCGCCCACTCCTTGCGTGCTAGGACTATGCCTGCCATGGTCTGTGTGGAGTGAGCCGCTGGGGGCTGCCGGCGTTCCACTCTTCATCCTCCCGGGGGCTCCCTCTCCTGCTCAGGCCAGACTGTCCAAAGTGGACAGCGATTTTAAAAAGAGGCTGCAGTGGACAGCCTGATGGCTGAGCCTGCGTGCTACAGAGAATATCATATTTTCCAGTGAAATGCTCCAAATTTTACCAAAGGTAAAACCTTCACCAGTTTATCAAGTGACTTAAAAACTATCCCGGGGCGGAGCAACGGTGCAGCAGGTAGGGTGCTGCAGCCGGGAGGGTGATGCGGCAGGGAGGGTGCTGCAGCAGGGGGGGTCTGCGGCCAGTAGGGTCTGCGGCAGCTAGGGTCTGCGGCCGGTAGGGTCTGCGGCAGGGAGGGTCTGCGGCAGGGAGGGTGCCTGCCCTGTGTGTGGCCAACCAGGGCTCGGCCCCAGCACCCTATGCGGTCCCCTGGGCCTTATAGGACTGGTCCCCGAGCTTGGGGCCAGGAATGAACCCTGAACAACACTGGGTGTAACCCCCAAACCAAAGAAAAATACATTTTAAAGATGAAATGAATCCAGCAGCACTGAGGCGGTGCCCTGCAAATTTCCTTGTGGCACTGGGACACAGGAGCACGTGGCTTCTCTTTGCATTTGTTATTTTTAACATAGCGGATGTGGAAAATAGTGCTATTTTCCACATCCGGACTGCCCTCTCGTCACAACTCCACCCAGCAGACCAGACTATCACAGCCTGGCTGTTCATCAATAAATACTTTATTTAGAGGTGACTACAAGAGTATGCCACCCGCCACGGCAAGCCTGGCAAGCTGCTCGTGTCATATTTGATATGCCAAATACCAGTAACATTTATATTAGGTCATTCCCATGACCTAATATAATGGTTTGAGGCTCTTTATGTTCGAGCAAGCGGATGCCTTGGGATTCTACTAGCATGAGACAGGACATATGGAGATATTACTGGTGCCCGCTCTAGCATATAAATGATAAACGGGAAGATAGTGATAGTGATAGTGATTTTTAACATAGCTCCCCAGTTCTGATGGCCTCTCCTTATTTTCCCTCTCCCTTTTCAAACCCTGTTGCTCTGACCTCACAAGGAACTTGTGGAATGAAAGCCAAGAAACAGCTTCAGAAACGAGGGTAGGGAACTGCCTTTGAAAATAGAGGAAAATACTCGGCAGTTGAGAAAACATGTTGAAATGTTATTTTTTTTTTCCATCAAGTACAAATCGTCGCATCACGATTCTAAATACATTTCCCGCTTGAAATGGAGTCGATTTGCACCCCCTACTGGAACACTCAGCTCTGGATAACTGGAGGTCTCCAAATTACGAGCTGTCCACGTTTAAGAACACAGAGCTGGGCTTCTAGTTCTCTTTAGGAGACCAGCCCTTTGACCGGCTGGAACTGGCAAGCGTTAATTTGCTTCAGGGACAAGTTTCTAAAACAAATGTTCTTCGGAAGCCAGATTTAATCATCTAGCTAAACGAACAAATTGGGTAACGGCTTATAAAAATAAAATGATTAAGCCAAATACATCAACCAAAGAGATAAAAATGTAAATTAGTGGCAAAACTGAAATCAATACACATTATCAGTTACTAACTCAGTATTAAAAAAAACAAGACTCGAGCAGACAACTGGAAAATGACAGGAAACATAAGCAAACAGGATAATAAACAGAACATAACTCAACATTAATTAAAAGAGAACTCGCCCAATGCAAACGGCTGCGGTGACATCCAAAGTAATAATCATTGTCATGGTTTAATCACAGCTGAACAACACGAGAGTTTTCAGATTTAGACTGACATTTTAAGGGAAACCCTAACGAAATTTTCATTTTTCAAGATACACTCCTCCAAGCAATAAATTTCTGACTATATGGTAGCCACATTTATTATGCTGTAATTGACAGATTCAGGGGAAATATTGCATCTGCACTGTCTACTTTTCTAGATTAAATTGCTTTAGAATAGAAGCCTAAATATATTGCATTTTAATTTCTTGGAAACCTATTATAGCATTGCACTTATTTTATGGATATTTTGTCTGAAAATTGATTTTATTTTTATATGGCAACTAAATTAGATGTCAACTAAATTAACTGAAGCATAAAATATGCCCTCAAGATATATTTACAAATCCGCCTGCAGAATGCCGTGTGCAACACAATAATCTGATTGAAACTCGCATGCCCGGGGAAGCGCGTGGGGCGGGTGTCCACTGTGTCCGGACCCTTTTGGCGAGAGCAGGTGACGTGTGTGGCCAGTCTGCTCCAGTGGCGCCCCGTCTTGGGAAGCTGCTGAGGGGTTTTCTCCCTCCTTTCTGCGGGGCTGTGCCATTTCCCTCTTAGCCTTCTCATCATCTTGCAAACTCGACTGATTCTGGCTGTGACTCAGTGCAGGGCTGGGGGCTATGTGAGGTCCCTGCAGTGTGGGGGTGATCTGGCATTGCTGGGGGCCTCCAGGATTGCGCCCAGCAGTGCTCGGGGACCCACGGGGTTCCGGGACGGAAGCGGGTCAGAGGAGCGCAGAACACGTGCCTTGGTCCTGGACTGTTACGTAGGCCATAGCTTGAGTCTTATGCAGGCAGCTCTGCTGGGGAGACCAGTACAATAAACTGACACGGGGGAAAGTGTTTGTGCTTTCCCCAGAGCTCCGGAACCTGCTGCCAACTCAAGTCAGCTGGTCGTGTGCAAGCCTGGGGTGGAGGGAGGAGATTCATAGCCTCTGTGTGTCCTCTCGGAGGCCCCAAGGGCGCCTGAGCCCTGGGTCCTGCCCTCCCGTGTCCCCCTCCCCACCGTGTCCCGCTGGCGCAGCCGCTTCATCCAGCCAGGGTCGCTGCCACCATTGCCGGGCCCCAGCCCAATCCCAGCCGGAGTCCTCACCCTTCTCCTGCCTGACACCCCTCACTCATCCTCTGGGCCAAAAGACCCTTCTCTCTATGCTGGACCATTTCGGGGGGGCTCGGATACCCCGGTCACTGGGCAACTTCACCAGAGCTCTCCACAGATCCTGCGTCTTCCTTCTTCCTTCTGGCTCCTCCTTCACCCCCAGGGTGAGTCCCCACGTGAGGATCTTTGGGGGTTTGCACCTGAAAGTTTCTCGGTGCCCCGCGCTATTCTCACTCACCTTTGTGCCCTCCGCACCCTACACTTCGTCTCCGTGAGCGGTGGGAATAACTCAAGGCAGGGGAGGAGCGACACCTGCAGTGCCTCACGCTTCTGGGGGTGGGCAGGGCCCCCCAGTTCCAGGCCTGGTCCTGGCGCCACTTGAGGGCTGACTCCCCAGATGATCCGGGGTGTGCACCCGGTCCCAGGCCCTCTGAGGGGAAGGTTGCATTTCCTCGCTGGAGGAGGAGCGCTCCTTGTGACCCATGAGTTAAGGAAGGGGCGAGAACATTTTTTTTTAACTGCTCCATTCGGCTCAATGAAGAACCTCAGACACGGAGGCGTTTGCTCTTCCACTTCCGCTCTTCCCCAGGCCCTGCGAACAGCCAGACAAGACCCAAGAGGCATCTGGCTGGCCTCCTGCTTCCAGAACTATCTCGGGTGCCTCAGGTGTGGGGCTGAGCACCCCACCCCTCCCCAGAAATCTGAACTCACGAGGCTGGCTGCAAGCCATGGGGACCTGAGCTTGAGCTCCGCTCAGCCTGGTGGCATGAGTGGGTGGGGCCGGGTGAGAAGCTCAGACCAGAGACAGGCCCCAAGCTGCCCGCCAGCACCAAGCCCTGGGCGAGGATGGCAACGTCACCTGTGCTCCACCAGCTGCTCCGAACTCTCCAGAAGATGCGCCTGCCCCTGTTTTGTTTCAGGAAGTGTCTTTGCCCAAGTTCTTTGTTCATCCTCCCACGGAAACAATGCTAGAATGAAACCACGCTGGGTATGTATTTCACTGACATGCTATTTCAGGACAAGGGTTTACTTTGCAGCCAGAGACCAGCTTCACTTAGGTTTTTTTTCCCTCTAAAATGTGTTCCTGGGGCCCGAGGGATAGTACAGCGGGGAGGGCATTTGCCTTGCACACAACCAACTGGGGTTTGATCCCGGCATCCCCTGTGGTCCCTCAAGCACCTCCAGGAGTAATTCCCAAATTCAGAGCCAAGAGTAATCCTTGAGCATATCGGGGTATGACCCAAAAAGTCTTGATCACTTGATCACTTGATATCCCATTATTCGTCAATTTGCTCAAGCAGGCGCCAGTAACGTTTCCATTTGACCCTATCATGTGCCAGTGTGGCCCAATGGCATCTGCTTACTTCAGGAATACGAAGAACCTCAAACTGTTCCTTCAGGGTCTTGACAAGGAAGTCTGACCATCTTGTAGGTGGGCGGCCACGTGATCTTTTGATGTCCCATGGGATCCAGTCAGTAATGGCTCTAGTCCAGCGGTCGTCTCCAAATCACATTACGTTTCCAGCCCAGCTGATTTTCGATGCCTTGGCAAACGAGACAGCATTCCTGATTCTGGAATAGCGACGGAGATCAGAACTCCGGATTCCTTCTCTCCACTTGAGTGAGGCGTGATATTCCAAGCATAGCTCTTTCGATTCCTCTCTGGGAGACCCAAATAGCATTCTCATCCTGCTTTCATAGGGCCCAGGTCTCTGAGGCGTATGTTAATGCAGGGAGAACCGTGGAGTGGAAGAGATGTGCCCAAAGCAGGAGGTTCTTTGTCCTTTTAGCTATTTCTTTGATGTTCTTGAAGGCATTCCATGCTGCTCTCTTCCTCCTGCGCAGCTCAGGTTTTAGGTCGCTCATCATATTGAGTTCTCGGCCTAGGTAACACATGACTGCTGCATTCAGAGATGTTTGTTCCATTGAGAGTGAATGGGGCCTCTGGAAATAGTTTTTCATGAACATTGTTTTGCTGAGATTCAGCTGTAGACCTATCTTTCCACATTCTCGGTCAAAGTCAGCCAGCATTTGGGCCACTTGGCTAATGTTTGGTGTTACTAGAGCGATGTCATCAGCAAAGCGGAGGTGGTGTAGTTGCCGACCACCTATCTTCACTCCCATTCCTTCTCATTCTAATTGTTGCATGATGTTCTCGAGGGTGGCGCTGAAGAGTTTCGGTGAGATGGTATCACCCTGCTGGATCCCTCTTTTGACATCAATGATCACTTCCTTGTAGAATGGTGAGATCCTGGTGGTGAATCTGTAATACAGCTAATGAAGGATCTTGATGTATTGGGTTTGAACGCCCTGTTTGGCTAGGGGTTTTGATGACCACTTTGGTCTCAACAGAATCAAAGGCTTTCTTTAAATCAATGAATGTGAGACAGAGCAGCATCTTGTACTCCCTACAAACCTCAATGAGCTTGGTTACTGTGTGGATATGGTCGATCGTGCTGAATCCTTTCTGGAAGCGTGCTTGCTCGCATGGTTGTCTTTTCATCTAGTGTTCTGCCAATCCTGTTCAGGATGACACAAGTGAACAGCTTGTAGATGACGGACAACAGGCAGATGGGCTGATAGTTGCCGATGTCGTGAATGTCTCCCTTCTTGAACAGTAGAACTGTCCTGCTGGTTTTCCATTGGGAGGGCACCTTGCATTCGGACAGGTAGCGTGTGAAGAGCCGATCCAGTGTATTGATGAGTACTGATGCCAGATTCTTCAGGTGTTCGGGTCTGGCGTTGTCTGGGCCTGGTGCTGTTCACTTCTTTACCGACAAGATGGCATGTCAGATTTCAGAAGGGAGAACGTTGGGAATGACATATCCATCCTGCGGAGATTTGGTATGTGGGCAGGTGGATACAGCTATCAAAGAGATCTGAGTAGAAGTCATGGATAATCTTCTCCATTGCACCTTTCTTTCAAAAGGCAAGAATAAACAAAATAATAATAATAATAATAATAATAATAATAATACATAATAATTCTAGCCCTGGCCTGCCACCCCAGCAGAGCCTCACAACAAGCCAGACCACCCTCCCCTACTCCATGGGGCCCGCCATTTTCCACATCCGGACTTCCCTCGTCACAACCCCCCCAGCAGACCAGCCTATCACAGCCTGGCTTACGCAGCTCACGTGTTCATCAATAAATGCTTTATTTAGAGGTGACTACAACAGTATGCCACCCGCCACGGCAAGCCTGGCAAGCTGCTCGTGTAGTGTTTGATATGCCACATACCAGTAACATTTATATTAGGTCATTTCCGTGACCTAATATAATGGTTTGAGGCTCTCTATGTTCCTGGGGCAAGCGGATGCCTTTGGGTTCTACTAGCATGAGACAGGACATATGGAGATATTACTGGTGCCACTCTAGCAAATAGATGATTAACGGGAAGATAGTGATAGTGATAGTGAATCACTTGATCACTTGAATCCCATTATATCTATTTGCTGGAAACAGGCACCATAACATTTCCATATGATCCCATCATGTGCCAATGTAGCCCAATGGTGTGCGAGGCTCCTGTCAAGGACTAATTCTGTCAGAAGAACTGATACCATATTGCAGCATTTGACAGACGCAGATACACCCGGCAGAGCAGATACCAGCTTTCCCTGTTGAACCCCCTGCATTCCACGGACCATGGGAGCAACTTTCAGCCTGAGTCCATCATCATAATAGAGCCCCAGAAGAACCCAGAGGAACCCACACACCTTGCTGGCAGCGATCTTCACCATCCACACCGCAGCTCGTAAGATCTCTACCCAAGAGATTAAGCCAGCCTCCAACCTGGCTTGTCAGAAATCCAGCCTACAAGGACCCACCCCTGCAGAGACCCGCCCTTCAGAGGAGAGTATTTCAAGCCCAGGAATGCTTGAGCCACAGACGCAGATACACCCGGCAGAGCAGATACCAGCTTTCCCCACTGCGGCTGCTGTGCTGCCACAAGACTTACCTCCAAATTATCATGAATATTCTACCCACCCCTCTGAGAAAGCCCCACAAGCTACTGAGAGTATAGTACCCACACGGCAGAGCCTGGCAAGCTGTCCGATGTGTATTCGAGTATGCCAAAACCAGTAATAATAATAATAAAATGCATTCCCTGGGTAGATGCCCAAGAGTTGATCCCACAGTGCTCAGGGTGTGGGGCGCTACTCCTGACCAAGCCAGAGCTTCCTGGTGGGACCATGTGGTGCCAGGGTTTGATCTGGCACCAGCCATGCCAGGCTGCTGCTCCATCCTGTCCTCTCTTTGGGGAACCAGCTGAGCTCAGTTTCCCCACTTCACCCCCAGTCCCTCTGGCTGCCCAGGGTGGGTGGCATTTTGCCTCTGGTGGCTAAGCCAATGAAAATCCAGTTTGGTATTTCCCTTATTTGCACCTAAGACTTGCTAAGGGAGAGGTGAAAGTTTGCTCCCCACCTGCAGCCTGCCTTCCCCCAAAACCCTTTATACAACGTGGTGAAGCTAACTGGGAGGCCACCTCGACAGGTGCCCCACCGCAGCCCACCCACGTGCCCCTCAGGCTCCAGCTCAGCCCCCTCCCCTGCCCCATCAGGGTGCCACGCCTGGCTCCTCGGCCTCCCTCTCCTGGCACCCTTCCCGGGCCGTATCCTGGCATCTCTGCCAGGGCCAAGCTGCTGCCCTGCTCTGTCCCCAGAACCAGATCACGGGCAGCACTGGGCCCAGGGCTCTCAGACACTTGGGCGCAGAAACCAACGTCTCCTCCACTAGCCAAGTCCAGGTTTCTCTAGCAAGGTTCACGCATTCCCGAGGGAAGCCTGTTCACGGTGACCAGCAGGTGGGGAGAGAGGTGGAAGGACAGTGCCCGAGACGCGCCAGTGGGAGGCCAGCCGGGCAGTAAATGCGATGTGACTGTCACCAAGCTCACTAACTGGTCAGCACGGGAGGCTCCTGGGGTCCCTGCGAGGCGGATGGGGTGAAGGCACAGGGGGCTGTTCAGTTCTCCCTTTGGAGGCTCACATGTGCTTGCAGATGAGGGGTTAAGGGGGGCAGCAACGGCCCAGTAGAGGCAGCTGCTTTCCAGGACTGGGGGGTCGGATGTGACTCCCCCCCCCATCCTGCCCTGAGAACAAGCAGCCCCCTGCATCTACACCCCCAGCGTGCACTCACGTGCCCCTCCCTCACACACACGCCTCTGATTCACACGCACATCACTTCACGCAGCTTTGGGCCTAATGTCGCCTGGTTCAGAACATGTCTCGGAGAAAACCCGGGGGGAAACACGGCGGCTCTGGGGTGTGCTGAGGGGACAGCCAGAGCAGGGAGTCCCTGACGTTCAGTCATGTCACACAGGCCCTCCTAGGGGAAGGGTCCGCCCCTGTCTCAGTACCCACTTTGGGGGCTGTGCTTCCCAGGAAAGCTTTCCTGTGGCCCTGGAGGTCTGTGCAGACCAGCTTGTGTGCCAAAGCCTCCGCTCAGGGGCCAGAGCAACAGCACAGCAGGGAGGGCGTTTTGCCTTGCATGCGGCTGACCAGGGTTCGATTCCCGGCATCCCATATGGTCCCCGAGCACCGCCAGGAGTAATTCCTGAGTGCAGAGCCAGGAGTAACCCCTGAGCATGGCCGGGTGTGACCAAGAAAGGAAAAAAAAAACCAACTTCCACTCAGTGTTGCAGTACACTGCTGCCCAGAGCCTTTGTATCTTGCCTGTAGTTACCTCTACAGGCCACTTTGTAGATAAAGGGCAAGAAAACAGTTCGGATGTGGCAGAATATCTTACCATGTATTCTATGTTAGCTGGCATAAATATTTTCTCTCATGCTACCACAATCAGCATGGGGAGTAGCTAGATCTTACCAGTATATTTGCCTGGCCACGTTGGATCTCTAAGTAATTAGACCAGGAAGAAATGCTGTTTGCCTCCAGCAAGCAACGTGTGGCTCTCTACTAAGTCTAAAGGCTAATATACAAAACAACTATGTGACCCTCGGCTGCGGTGAAGATGGTGAGATGTGCCCACGGCCGTTTGCTTACTCAACAATCCCCAAACCACTCCCAGGAGCCACAGTGCTCACGCCCCGTCATTTCTGCGGCTACAAGCCTGGGAGTTTCCACTAGGACAACAGGTTTCTCGCCAACCACGTGCTGTTTCCGACTTCCAGAACATTCAGGAATGGCGTCTGTCATGGTCAAACCTCTTACACAGTGTTGGCAGACGAGAGGAAGCTTCCGGAGAGAAAGGCCACCATGGTGAATGAGCACAAATGTTTTCCAGGGCAGCTTCGGTAGCATTTCTTGTCTGGGCACCTCACGGCTCTCCTGGAAGGAAACGAGGCTCACTCTCCCTGGACCCTTCACTTAGAGCAAGTGTCCGTGGTCAGCTCTGCGGCTGCTGAGTCGCCAATGATAAGGAACAAAAGTGCAGGCACTGGCAAATGTGTGAGCTCCTTCCGGGGAGCTAATGAAAGTGCGCCAGAGGGGAGTGGCATCTTGCATTCCACTCCACTTCAGAGTGGAAAAATGCGAACAAGTATGTAAAAACTGTCCGGTGTGGGTACCGCCCGGGTTCACCGAGAGGGGGCGTCACGTTCTGCCCCAAACGCCTGCTGCCCCTGGAGCTGGTGGCCGTGTCACGCTGACAAGAGATTAGCAGAAACGCTCAGTCCAGAGGGCCCCTCAGTGGCCCCAACACTTAACACTTTTGGGGGTGTTGGTAGGGAGGCTCCCACACAGTGCTGAGAGGGCCAGGGTCCACTCAACCAAAAGGCCAGTGGCTCAATACAAAGGGCTCGGGTGAAGTGCTCAGGTCTTGCACTGCAGGGAAGCTCTGGGCACCCTCCCAAGTGCCGGGGTCTCCAGTGGCGATCCTTGGGGGACCCGGTGGAGCTGGGCATTGAAGCTGGATCCGCGCCCTAATCGCTGTCCTGTCTCTCAGCCTCATATCTGACATTCGCTCAACTCTGAGAGTTTCGCCCCCCACTTTCTCCTCTGCAGAGCACCTGGTAGAGGCTTACAGTGCCACGATACGCAAGGCCACGCCAAGACTGGGCCTGCCCGTTCATGGAGAGGCAGAGGGAAGCCCCAGGCAGCGCCTGGCCAGAAGAAGCTAATTTTAATTAAGCTGAGACTAATTAGTGATATAACCGGACCACATGCAGAGTACGTCCAGCAACCTTTTTAGCTTTGACTTTACAGATTTAAAGACGTATTTTTGCAGTCACCAAAAGTTTTTATAACAGGGACTACCGTATTTACTCCTCCGGAGTGCTTGGGGCCACATGGTGCCAGGTTCAAACTCAGGGCTCCACCCATGCCAGGCCAGGCGAGCCACGCCCAGATGTCTCCATCATGTGATAAGTCTTGAGAGTCCAGGAGCACGCAGTGACTTTCCTCTGTTACCAGGGGCCGAAACAGCTGTGCCCACAGGCGCATGTCAAGGATGGTCCATAACAGCAGCGCTGGGAGAGGCTCTGGGGATGGGAAAAGGAGCCTGCGTGGAAGTTGGAGCATCAGGAGACACTTATTCGAGATGACACCAGAGAAATAAGCCAGGAGAGAGGCCAAATGCTGTGCGCACGGGGAGGACCCAGCAAGCGAGGATGCCCCTGCTCGCAGGAAATGTCAGCAGTCAATGCGTTCCACGGGCATTTCTCCAGTACGAACTGGGGACGGTCTGGAGGGGATGGCGGGCGCTGGTAGCTACAACAAAGTGAACACCAGTGAGCGCCTGCCACTGTGAACTTCTGGGAGTCCAAGATACACCAGAACACTGTATTTGAAGCTCTCACTAGGGACTCACAGGGCTAGAGATTTAGGGAGTAAGGTTCAAGCAGGAAGGAGTGAATGGGTTGGAATGAGTGAAATGAGAGAAGCGTATCACTTATCTTCCAGTCGTTCATCGATTTGCTTGAGCAGGCGCCAGTAACGTCTCCATTCATTGGGAATGAGGTCCATAACCCGTTACTGTTTTGGGCATATCGAATGCACCAC
>JAJIBD010015731.1:0-11401 GCA_021461705.1 Cryptotis parvus | reverse complement strand
TTAAAAGAAAATTAATGATTATTGTTCAGTTTCACTATGGAGCCATTGGACCATTGAGCCCTTTGTACAACAAATTACTGATATATTGTTAAGGATAGGCATTGTGACTACATATTTTGTTATTGTTGCCTTATACTTACATCTATTAAATGTCATGTGCTACTTGGCATATCAGTACACTAGAATTTGAGATGTTGATCCAGCAACTCCAAATATTGTGACTGGGTGGTAAAGTTGGAGTTAAATTTATATTTGGGTGATACCTTTGGGGCATGGGCGAGACCATGTGACCTTCCAGAAGAATAGGGAGCTGTGGGGAGGAAGCCCATCGACTCTGTGAAAGCCTGGAAATTTCAGTCACAGCCCGCATACCTAAAGTTTTCAATGGATTGATTCATGGGTGGGGTTATCCGAGCAGTTGCCGTCTGTTAGGACTGCCCTTCTTCAAATCAGTCTCCGAGTGCCTTAGTGTCACCTGGAGCGGGAGGATCGGGAGCATCTCTGCCCTCCAATAGGCTTTTTAGAAGGGACATTAAGTAATCAAACGTACACATGGGGGAGGCTTGTTTTGGGGACTGAAGCCTAGCCTTTGGGCCATGGAGTTGGGACTGCCCAGGAAGTGGGGCTCCGGAGGGGCAGACCACAGGAGAGGCCAGTCACGGCAGTGGCTGCCGGCTCACCCGCCAATTCCCCCTACCTGACAGCTGGGCCGGCGTTTCCGAGGCCCACTGCCACCCCAGAGTCAGCTGGAGGGTTGGCTGGCACGGGTGGCGTGCTGAATTCCTTTCCAAGGAGGGGAGGAGATGCCAGCCATTCTCTAGATTGCCCTCTGCCACCTGCCAAGGAAGCAAGATACCGCTGTGTCGAAAACAGCTTTTTACTTATTCTTTTGTATCTGGGTCTGAATAAGAGCCAGAAGCAGTGGGGTTTGGTTAATAAGTCAGTGCAAATCATGCTAATGCGAGTGCTATAGGCTGGGTCATTAGCGTGGCTGAGTGTTGAGCCTCTTGGGGTGCTCTCCCCGCTAACGTTCTACTTTCTGGAGCTGCCGTGGTGCAATCATCTATCATGACTGAAGAGGGCAGCCAGCTGTGACCGGGAGAGAACGCAAGGGTCAGAGTGACACACATGGAGGCCCCAAGGCTTACCTGGATCCTCTAAAGCGATGGCAGAGGGCAGAGCTATTTTGACTAAAGCAGAGAGGCACAAACAAGCAGAATGATGGCCAGAGCCAACCCAAACTCCATGGATGATGCTAGACTGGGGTTTCCACAGACTCAGTTCATCTGGGACAGTCAGATCAGATGCCACACTCAGACTTCAGATGAGAACAGCAGGCTTGGAAGCAGCTGCTGTCCCATGGCCTAGACTGGAGCCCTGCCAGCGCTTAGAGCTGAGCCTAGACTGGAGCCTGGACCAGTACTTTGAGTGGATGGTCTGGACAAGCAGCAAATCATTCCGCACTTCTGGAATTCAGTTCTTCCAAAGGGAAAAAGCAGCACAAAATTTGCTGCTTGCATATGATTTTCAGCTTTTTCTAAGCAGAAAGGCTATATGATTATGCTGTTACAGTTATGGATTTTAGGCACTGCTAATATGAGTGTCTTGCTTCACCATGTTAAGGGGACTTTTTTAGTTCTGAAGACACCAAACTTGGCATTGTTTGTCCTTGGCCTGACGGAGGAGTGTTTTGGCAGTCAGCCACCAGGGTGGATTCAGGGCTGACTGTCACACTCCTGTTTGTTCCCAACTGTCCCTTTCTCTGGAGATCCGTACTGGTGCCACCCCTTCCTGGTGGGGGTGCAGTGCTAACAGGGCTTGATTTTGTCAGGGACGGGAGCTTTTCCTGAGAGGCATTTGGTAGCATGGTCACCGAGCAGACACTGCCTGAACATGGCCTTCATCTTTGCATGGGTCTCTCTTCTCCCACTTTGTCCCCAACACACACTTGCACCCCTTTGGGGGCACCCTTCTTTTCTCCCTAGGTGGCTTGTCAATTTATGAGTTAATTATACTTTAAACGGTCTCAGGATGTTTTTAAACCCCGCTGGCTGCTCTCTATTGCCCGCCTGCCTGAGTCATTGCCTGCCCCGCTGCCAGTCAGAGCTGGGGAGGGGGAAGATGACTAATACCATGGGAGAATCTTTAGCCTGGAGAATGATTTTCCTGCTCTTTATACCAAGTAAGTGTGTGTGTGTGTGTGTGTGTGTGTGTGTGTGCCTGTGCACCTGAGTGTGTGTGTGTGCCTGTGCACCTGAGTGTGTGTGTGTGTGTGTGTGTGTGTGTGTCTGTGCACCTGGTGTGTGCGCGCATGTGTATATGGGAGCCTGGTTCAAAAACTAGTGCTTTCTCAGCATTGCCGAAGTTTCTGGGGAGGCTAATCTCAGGTCATACTCTTTTCTTTCTTATAGTCAAACTCAGACTCCAATGTTGGCCTTGTAATTTTAGCCAGATAAGGGCCCAGACCCCGTGGAAGTCGTTTGCTTGTTTTTTTTTCACTGTTCAGTGATCTCGGACTTCAAACCTTAGCTTCTCCCTTGGGTCGAGCATGGATAAGCGCTGCGTATACTGAATTCATTCTTCATCCATCCCTTCTAACTTTTCTTTCAAATTTGTTTTGCCCAAACTGTGAAAATTGCCATATATTCTTTCATAACAGAAGGCCCTCTGTAAACACTCCAGAAACAGAAAATAAAATCCTTCAGCAAACTCCTTGTTTTCTGGGCCCTCTGTGAAGGGCTCAGCTTGGGAGAAAGAAGTTATATTCAAACATTACTCTCCCAACCCCTTGAAAGGCAGATCTGCACCATTATTGATAACATATTTACACAACTCCTGATCGTTGAGGAAGTCTGTTTAATGAGACGCTGGGCTGGCATTTAGATGGGCCTGTTGGAAGTCATTGTGAGTAAATATGTGTCAAGATTTATTTTCCTTCCCTGGAGTTCTCTTGGAAGTCCCTGAAGATAAATATTTGCATGGTACCCTCTTGTATTTCCCTGGCAGAACATGGTGTTGAGGAAAGTGGTTCTCCTTCTTCTAGAGAGCTGGTTATCAGGCCTGGGTCACGTTCCTCTCTGCCTTACTCAGTGGAGCTCTAACCCTGTCTTGGAGAGGTTGCCAGGAAGGCCCTCACTGCAGGGGCGGGCAGGCACTGACTTGTTGCTGTTGAGACAGGGGACTATGGATGTGGGGCTCGTTGGTCTAGGGGTATGATTCTCACTTAGAGGCTTGAACCAGATGAGTTCTGCCACTGATCCTGAGACCCTAAGTCCTCTTCTGTGCAAATCGTTTCCCTGAGGTTTGTGGAAATCTGGGGTGGTGGGCACAATTCCCAATGCCTTTGTGATCTCTTGAATTCTCACTACTCTCTCTGGAAAGCTTATTTAAACTTTTAAGCCATTCCTTTACTTCTGGCCCTTAAAAAATATCCCAAACAAACTAGGAGATTATATCTAAGAACAAGATTAAAATAAAAAAAAGGTCTATGTCCCCTGTTTTGATTAAAAGTGAAGGGAGGAGGAATGATAGAATACTTTATGTTTTTAATATGTATCTTATTTAATTGCAAATGAGATACTTAGACATCAGGTGGCTCCATAAAGAACCAAAGTGAACATTTTGAGTCATTATTGGTAACCTGAAATGAGTGACAAGAAGAACTGGAACGATGCAATCTTGGGGCTCCATATGCTGACCAAGGGCTTAGAAACTAGTGTTAGAATAAATTTGGGAAATATTTTCAAATACAAAATATTCTTTCCTGTAACTTACCCACAACACTGACATCAAAAATGGTCTATCCATTTCCATAACCTTGAATGGTTCACTGAGTCAGGGACAGGTAGGAAGAGCAGAGCCGCTTATCTGGGCCTTCAAGGCTTAGACACCTGGAATTCATATAAATATGTCCACTAAGCCTATATATATACTGCCCAGCAAGCGGGACTTCTGTACAGGGCGATTGCAGGCACTGACGTTTTCAAGATCAGTTCTTGGAAGTTTGAGGCTGAAAACTGTAATGAGATTCTAGTCTTCAGGCAGCTCCGGGCCACTGTATGCGAATTGTCGCGACATGAAAAATGGAGGCCAGTGAACTTTGGGAGAACCAAGCAGCACCGCAGACAGGCTGCCGCCAGCACGACCCCAGCGGGAACTGAAGGTCTTTGTCCACAGCCTCCTCCTTGAAGGACAGCGAGCCCCAGCCCCCTGCAAGGTCCAGGCTAGGGACTGGGCAGTGAGGCTTGGGGCAGCGTCTGGAGTGTGGCCAGTGCTGTGTGTCCTGGAGGAAAGGAATTTGGAGCGTTCCCCAGGTTGAAACGTGGCGGGGTGGAGACTAGCAGAAAACACATCAGGAGGAGTCCTTTGTTCTTGTGAACCCCCGCCCTGTTTACTGAGAAATCGCTCAGGACTGGTTAATGCCAGCAGGTTTATTTTGGGAGGCAGAGAAAGGGCTGCAGTTGGCATTAGTGTTACCGGAGCAGCTCTGCGGGTGCGGAATTCTCCTCCCGGAGGGGGCCATCAGAGCCCGGGAAAACAGCAGGTGTCTCCAGCGGTGTTTGGACCTTCTGAGACAGACAAAGGGTGGATGGGCTCAAGGCCATTTCGCCCGGTCCTCTCTGGACAAGAAGATCTACCCAACCTCGGAGTCACATCTGTAAGAGAACACCCAAGCGAACGTTCATCTGCTACACTCCCATCCGATCAGCTTTACCAAGCAGCCCCTTTTGTGGATTCTGTTTCCTTAGGATAATGGATGGGGAGAACCCCCCAGGAGCGAGCTTGGGAGATTTGGGCAGCCGCCCTGTCCCAGGAAGGCCGAGAGCATAGATTGCCAGGCAAGGCCAGCGCTGGGCCTATGCGCCTTGAGCTCGCGCCCCTGGTGGGCAGCGGCGCGCGGAGGGCCCGGCGCGCTGTCAGCGGTGGGCGGCCCTGGAGACTGCGCGCGTCGGGGACAGCTGGCGCCTCAGCGGCAGCGCAGAACGGTGACAGGTTCTGCAAATAACAGCTGCGGAGCAATCTTTATGTTTGGACAACGTGGGAAGGACCATTGTTCACAAATTGGTCTCTTCAACAACACCTGCACGTACAGATAATAATCCATTGTCGGTCTCAGGGCTTTCAAAGACAAAAGACAGCCTGGCGGAGGGGAGGAACAAGCCATGCTGGGGAAAGCTGAACAACTTGTGAACCGAGGAGAGTGCAAGCGAGGACTGCAGGTTCTGTGCCTGGATCCTCTGAGGACTGTAATTCGCCACGGGGTCGCTGTCATTTGCTGGGAGTGAGCACCCCCTCTCTCATCCTGGCGGACCACCGGGCGGCTGCAATCAGCACCATTTCCTATGCAGCTTTGCAATCAGCGATCAATAGTGGCCGAGGCGCCCCCGCCCCCATAGGAAAGGTCACACGTGTGTATGCAAATCAAATGGTTTATGAGGCGCAGGTGGTTTGCACTCTGTGGAGATTACAATATTAGCATGTCAAAGCTGAAAGGGGACAAGGTAGCTAGGTTTTTTTTCTGCGGCCCAGGCCCGGGAATGACTCTCTGGCTCCTTCAGTTTGAAATGGGTTCTGGGCGCCAGCTGTGACCCCGCTTTGCTAATGAAGGCATCCGGTATCTTCTATTTGCTTTGCAGAAAGAATTTGCTTATCTGCTTTTCTTTTAGTTTAATCTGCTGCCCAGGTGAAGTTTGCAGTCAGTCAAACTCCCCTGTTAGACAGCAGAGGACCAAATCAAGGGAAAGACTGGCGTTCTGCCCACTGCCTTGCTCAGTAAAATTGCCACCTCCTTTGAGTTATTTGGATCTCCGGCCCTCCTCTCCCTTTTCTTAGCATTTTGCGCCTCACTAGCTCCCAAGACATAGGTCTGTCTGTGTGCCTCTTGCTTTTTGAAGTTGGCCTGAACGATTTATTTCCACTGCTCAAGAAAGGTAAAATGTACATATACTAAATGTATGCACTTGAAGCATAATTCTGTGAGTGTGTTGTTTATTGAATTGCATCTCATTTTGCTTTGTTTTGGGGTATCACAGTGTCAGTGGACAACAGGTGCCCAGAAATCAAACCTGAAGCTTCTGTGAGCAGACCAAGCACTGCAGCCCTCTGAGCTCTCTCTCTGGCCCAGACTCGAATCTTTTCTTCCTTTATAATTTATTGATTCCATTCTCCCCCTTCCCTTTGTTGTTGTCGTTGGGTTGCACATCAGGCCAAGTGCTCTCCACTTGATCGAGGTGCTTCTCTAGCTTTTTTCTTCTTTTTTTTGGGTCACACAAAGCAGTGCTCAGGGGTTACTCCTGGCTATGTGCTCAGGAATTATTCCTGGCGGTGCTTGGGGGAATCATATGAGATGCCAGGGATTGAATCTGGGTCAGCTGCGTGCAAGGCAAATGTCCTACCCACCGCGTTATCGTTCTGGCCCTGGTGCTCTCCCTAGCTTTACTTTGGCTGTGGTACTTGTACAAGTACTTGGTGGGCACTCTTTTTAAAAAATTACTTTGGCTTGGGGGCCACACTTAGCGGTGCTCAGGGATTATTCCTGGCTCTGTACTCAGGGCTTGGGAGACTTGGGGGGACCATATGGGATGCTAGAGATTGAACCTGGGTTGATTGTGTGCAGAAGTACTCTCTGCACTGTACTATCACTCTAGCCCTGTGCTCTTTGAGAGCATACTCTCTCTCTCTCTCTCTCTCTCTCTATATATATATATATATATATATATATATGTGTGTGTGTGTGTGTGTGTGTGTGTGTGTTGCAGTGGCTTTTGCCAGGAGTCATTGCAGTGCTCACACAGGAGCTTGCACCCTTTTTTTGGTGCTCCACATACCTGGCTTCCTTTGGCCGGAAATCACTAGCAGCTGAGGGGCTCACAGATGGAAGAGCTTCTAGCCTCAAACAGATGAGCTGATAGGCTCCCACTCAGAGCTCCCAAACACTAGGGATTTGAACGTGTACCTGCAGGCTTGCAGGGCTCCCACCACAGGACTAGCCAAATCTATGGCATGTAAACAGCAGTTAACCACTGCCTTTATCAAGACACAGAACTTTCATCTTCCCAAATGATCAAGTGTGCTTCTTCCCATCTTTTCTTCCCCCATGATTGTTCTGGGAAAGCACTGATTTACTTTTGTCATTATATATGAAATGTGCTGATTCTTGTCTTTATACAGTGGAATCATATAATTTATTCTCTATTCGGCTCCTTTCGCTCAGTTTGAAATTCCTCCCTGAGACCCAGCCATGTGACCTGTGTCAGGTGCCCTTTTATGGGTGGGCAGTATTCTTTTCTATGGAGTTATCACATGCAGCTTGTTTACGCATGTAGCTGTTGAGGGACACTTGGGTAGTTCCAGTAGGGACTCTTATGAATAAAGCTGTTATGAACATTTACATACCTGTCTCTGTGATGATATGTTTCCACATCCTAAAAGTGTAACTTCTAGGTCATACTGTAAGTGCATGTTTGATTCTGAGGAAATGCCAAACTGCTTTCAAAGTGACTGCCCCAATTTTCATCCTATTAAAAAGAATGCAGAATACAAGGCCAACATACAAAAATAAATTCTATTTTAATGAGATTACTAGGAACAATTCAAACTAGACAATTTGAAAGTACCATTTATAACAGCGTAAAAAATAAAATATTTAGGGTTAAATTTAGCAAAACATCTGTATGACTCTAACACTGAAAAATACAAAATGCTGCTAAGAGATATTTAAAAAAATAAGTTGATCTAAATAAGCACATTTACTGTATTCTTGGTGTAGAATCTTGATCTTGTTAAGATATTATTTCTCCTCACATTTTTGGGGTTATACACATATTTTCTAGTTATTTTCTTCACATTAAAAAACCTATATGGGTGTGGTGTTGGGGAATTATGTACATGAGAAGCCATTATTATAAACCAAAAAGTTTTATTTTTTAAAATGCCATCCCAAGTTTATTTTTATTACCATTGTGGAGAAGCACTTGTAAAAACAAACAAAACCAAAACAGATAGACTTAAAACAGAACAAAAGAGGGTCTACAACACTCAAAAGAATACTGAAAAGAACAAAGATGGAAGATTTACATGACTTCATTTCAAGGCTGATGTTTAAAACTACAACAGTCAAGCTGACATGGTTCTGGTATGAAAATCAGTTGAGACAGAAGTCACTGGAGTAAGAAAAGATTTATGGGGAGACAGTCAACATAGTAACACTGACGGTATAGAAAGGAATTTACAGAGAGAAAGCAAACATCTAGTGAAGAATTTTATTAATTTGCTGACTAATACTGTTCTTTAGTGAAGTTAGCCCTGCAAATCAGCAAAATTCTTGAGCTTAGAGGATAACTGGTTTAAATAAAATTTTCATAGAAAGTGAAAGAAAATAGAGCCAAGATGGCCAATTCAGCTGAAGGACTTGGCCAGCGGTGATGGTGATGAGCCAGGAATAGCTAGGACAGGGCAACTAAGATCCAGAAGGTAGTAAAATATAGTAAGTCAGTACCTAAAATAAATTATGACATTTTAAATGTTTTTGTTTTGGGACCTACCTAGCTGTGCTCAGGACTTACTCTTGGCTCTTCACTCAAAGATCACTCACTTGTGACAGGCTTAGGGGATCATATGGATTGCCAGGGATTGAGTATGGGTCAGATGTATGTGATAGGCAAGTGCTCTACCCACTGTACTATCTCTCTGGTCCCCATATCAGTGGTTTTACAAAAGTGTGAGGAAGGTTTTATGATACTGTATGTGGAGAATCAGACCTGAGCAGGTGGGGCAGGGTGACTTACACCATCAGAGGATTACCTAGGGCCCTCCAAATGCTGATACAGGCAGGGAAACTGCTCAGAACTAAATCATCCCCGTTTTTATGGAGAAAAGGGGACACATCTATTGTTGGTGGGAATGTCGACCGGTATAGCCTTTGTGGAAAACAATATGGACATTCCTCCAAAGACTAGAAATTGAACTCCCACTTGACCCAGCCATACCACTCCTGGGAATATACCCTGGGAAGCCAAAAATACACAGTGGAAATACCATCCCTACTTTTATATTCATAACAGCATTATTCAAAATAGCCAGAATCTGGAAACACCAGAGTGTCCAAGAATCGATGACTGGATAAAGAAACTGTGGTACATCTATACAATGGAATACTATGCAGCTGTTAGGAAAAATGAAGTTATGAAATTTGCCTATAAATGGATGGACATGGAGAGGATCATGTTGAGTGAAATTAGGCAGAAGGAGAGAGACAGATATAGAATGACTGCATTTATTTGCATGACATAAATATATGTATATACATCCAAGCTTGCAAAGCAGTGCAGAGAAGCGATAAAAAAAAAAAGACCTCAAAGAGAGAAGAGCAGAAATACTGGAAGATGCAGCAGAAGCCAGGAGAAAGCATGCGGAGCGCCCACCTGTCCTTCGCCAACTATAAGACCAAGATGACTGCCCTCCAACGTCCTGATGGATCTATCACATCTTTCAGAAAGGCAATGGAGAAGATTATCCATGACTTCTACTCAGATCTCTGTGATAGCCACGTCCATCTGCCCACATACCAAATTCCTCAGGATGGATACTTTGTTCCCAACATTCTCCCTTCTGAAATCCGACATGCCGTTTGTCAGTAAAGAAGGGAACAGCACCAGGCCCAGACAAAGTCAGACCCGAACGCCTGAAGAATCTGCCTTCAGTACTCATCAATACACTGGCTTGGCTTGTCACATGCTACCTGTCTGAATGCAAGGTGCCCTCCCAATGGAAAACCAGCAGGACAGTACTACTGTTCAAGAAGGGAGACATCCACGACATTGGCAACTATCGCCCCATCTGCCTGTTTGTCATCTACAAGCTGTTCTCTCGAGTCAACCTGAACAGGATTGGCAGAACATTGGATGTGGACAACCATGTGAGTAAGCTGACTTCTGAAAAGGACTCAGCACAATCGACCATATCCACACGGTAACCAAGCTCATTGAAGTTTGTAGGGAGTTCAAGATGCCACTCTGTCTCATGTTCATTGATTTAGAGAAAGCCTTTGATTCTGTGGAGACTGAAGCAGTCATCGAAGCCCTAGCCAAACAGGGTGTTCAAACCCAATACATCAAGATCCTTCGTGAGCTGTATTACGGATTCACCACCAGGATCTCACCATTCTACAAAAAGTGATTATTGATGTCAAAAGAGGGGTTCGGCAGGGTGATACCATCTCACCAAAACTCTTCAGCGCCACCTTGAGAACATCATGCGACAATTAGAATGGGAAGGAATGGGAGTGAAGATAGATGGTTGGCAACTACACCACCTCCGCTTTGCCGATGACATCGTTCTAATAAAACCAAACATTAGCCAAGCGGCACAAATGCTGGCTGACTTTGACTGAGAATGTGGAAAGATAGGTCTACAGCTGAATCTCAACAAAACTATGTTCATGAGAAATGAAATAGATCTGAATGCAGCAGTTATGTGTACCTAGGTCGAGAAGTCAACATGATGAACGACCTAAAACCTGAGCTGCGCAGGAGGAAGAGAGAGCAGCATGGAATGCCTTCAAAAGCATCAAAGAAATAGCCAAAAAGACAAAGAACCTCCTGGCTCTGCGCACATCTCTTTGACTCCACCATTCTCCCTGCACTAACATATGCCTCAGAGACCTGGGCCCTATGAAAGCAGGATGAGAATGCTATTCGTGTCTCCCAGAGAGGAATTGAAAGAGCTATGTTTGGAATATCACACCTCACTCAAGTGAAAGAAGGAATCCGGAGCTCCGACCTCCATCTCTGTTCCAGAGTCAGGGAGCGCTGTCTCGTTTGCCAAGGCATTGAAAATCAGATGGGCTGGACATGTAATGCGATTTGGAGACGACCAGTGGACTAGAGTCGTTACCGACTGGATCCCACGGGATGTCAAAAGATCACGTGGCCGCCCACCTACAGGATGGTCAGACTTGTTCATCAAGACCCTGAATGAACAGTTTGAGGCTCTTCCATATTCCTGAAGCAACCAGATGCCATTGGGCTACACTGGCACGTGATAGGGTCAAATGGAAATGTTACTGGTGCTCGCTCGAGCAAATCGCTGAATAACGGGATGTCAAGTGATCAAGGGACATATATATATATATATATATATATATATATATATATAAGTACATATGTACATATTATGATACCAATATTCAAGGTCAGGTGAAACATGGATCAGCAGGTCTTGTGAAAGGTGGAAATTATCACAAATATGTGGGAATCAGAGGTTAGGTAAGACAGAGAATGGAACAGTGTGCCAATAATTGTCCAAAGTGCTAATATGAACCTAGAACTGAGCATTAAATACAGGCAAAAAGATACAGATGACATCATTTTAATGTATGTATTGTAATCCACAATGTGGAAGG